>JAVGWX010000025.1:28321796-28504706 GCA_036924085.1 Ariolimax columbianus
GACCCCACCAACCCTGGACCCCCACCAACCCTGGACCCCAACCAACCCTAGACCCCACCCAACCAACCCTAGACCCCCACCAACCCTGGACCCCCACCAACCCTAGACCCCACCAACCCTAGACCCCACCAACCCTAGACCCCACCAACCCTAGACCCCCACCAACCCTAGACCCCCCAACCCTAGACCCCACCAACCCTAGACCCCACCCAACCCTAGACCCCATCAACCCTGGACCCCCACCATCCCTGGACCCCAACCAACCCTAGACCCCACCCAACCAACCCTAGACCCCACCCAACCAAGCCTAGACCCCACCAACCCTGGACCCCCACCAACCCCAGACCCCCACCAACCCTAGACCCCCACCAACCCTAGACCCCCACCAACCCTAGACCCCCACCTACCATCTCCGTGTCCTGCAAGCCTTCCATCTTCTGTGTAATGGTCTTCAGCTGCTGGTAAAACCAATGCCTGTGCAGCTCATCTCGGTCAAGCTCAACCACCAGCTGTTTCCTGAGGGGACGGCCAAACAAGAAAATCCTGGTCACAAGTAAACCGCAATGTCGGACATTTCTTGTTAGTCGTTACTAACAAAAAGTAGGCGGGCATTGCATCGGAGACGTAAATAACTTGTCTCCCACAAAACGAACACATTTTTAAAAAGTGGAATGGCTTTTACAGAACGCAGCTTCGTACAACCGCCAACCTATTTGGCTGTTATAAGTTTCTTGGCAAGTGTGTAGTACGGTAGGTTGCCATTACTTTCCATGCGTGGAGGAGCAATCGCCCGAGGAAGAAAATCCAGTGTCTGCCAAACTGGACACAGCGCATTTGGATTGTGAAAACCGAGCAAGTTTCACGCCTAGGCAAGAGGAGGAAGGCTAACGTCTGGTCAGACAAAATATATAGGCCAAGACCTTCACCTCGACTCCCTCGTAGTCTTCCCTGGAAATGAGCTGTTTTCATGGCAGCCTGGCTAACGAGGTGAGGGATCAATAGGATCCCCGTAGTAGTGAGCGACACGTAGATGAAGCCAACCGCCTGGAGGACCCTGATCCACCTTCATCAGCATGCACGGGATGTGAGGAAAGCTACTGCAACCGTTCCCTTAACGTTCTTTTCAGGGCACACAAAAGAGTAGACCTACTCATTACGGTCATTCAACAACAACGACGACGACAACAACAAAAACAAAAAACCCCTAGGCCCCGCAGCCTCCACAAAATTAAGTAGCATTTCCTCTACAGAATGTAGCTTCTTACAACCGCAACCTATTTGGCTGTTATACGTTTCTTGGCAAGTGTGCAGTACGGTAGATTGCCATTACGTTCTGTACGTGGAGGAACAATCGCTCAAGAAAATAACTGGACATTGTGGTAATCGAACCGGGTGCGTTCTATCTATCTTATCTTATCTTATCTTATCTTATCATATCTTATCTAATCTAATCTAATCTAATCTAATCTAATCTAATCTAATCTAATCTAATCTAATCTATCCTATCTATCTATCTATCTATCTATCTATCTATCTATCTATCTATCTATCTATCTGTCTGTCTGTCTGTCTGTCTGTCTGTCTGTCTGTCTGTCTATCTATCTATCTATCTATCTGTCTATCTATCTTCTGTCCACTTATGTCGTTAGACTTCGTGGGAAGGTGTGACGTGCTTCATTTCATATTTTTTAGCAGGTGAAAATCCACTAGTGACTTGACAAGTCAGTCCCAGCATCTGTTAGCCCCTGGAATATACGATCACCTATTATTTTATTTTGTTTTGGAGACTTAAGGAGGTGGAAGCTTAAATTGGAGCAAGGTAGACCAGCAGCCTGTCGGCGTCATCTAAGCTGCTCCACTAACCACATAACCAAGACCTTGTTGTTATGGCCACACAATCCTGTTTTTGCTACATATTCTCAGTGGGGCGAGAATCCCTAGAATAATTTGAGTAGATTTTTAACTTGAATTTTGTCCGAGGATTGGACGTTAGGCCTACTCTTTTCGATTTCCAACTGCTAAGGTATTTTTAACGTGCGTGCCACTGCACACGGGTGTCTGATCTCACTACTCAGAGATCAGGGGAAATATTTACCGGATGATCCACATGAAAAAATCCAGGTGTCTCCACCGGGATTTGAACCTGCAACCTCCAGCACCCGAGGCGAACACCTTATCTCGAGACCACTGGGTCCCCCAGTGTTTGGATTGTGAAAAGAGAGCGAGTTTCACTCCTAGGTCCCTACGAAATCTTAAAATCATGCAAGTTTCAAGCAATTCGTTTGTCAATTTGGTGTCAAGGTGCTGAGCAGCGCATAAGCTCTAGCGGTCAGCGACCCATAGCTGACTGCTAACAGCAGGGCCAGAGCTGCCAAGACCCATTTCCGCCTCCATGTAGTGACCCTGGATAACAGGCTGCAACAGGGCAGACTGGCTAAGGAGAAGGGATCGAAGAGGGAAGGCTAGACTGGTACCAAAAAATGCCTTTTGAAGTCGGATGTATCGGAACAAAACGTGCAGATATCACTGTCTTATTCTGTAAACTACGACACAACGCACTCCATTCTCCGGGATACATCCTGCTACTTGCAAAGCACTTTTCAGAGCTTGGTAGCGGGAGTTTGAGAACGAACAATGACGAAGAAGAAATTGTGTCAATTGTCAAAGGTCTAGTTCGTACGGCCGAACTTCACAAGAATACCGCCCTTTGCCCTGTTTACTGACGGAATAAATTTTGGTGTGGTTAAGAAATGTTCATATGGGCCAACGATTGACTAACACATCACAAGGGAGAAGGATGCACACTGTCTAAGTTAGTAACATGCCCAAAGGTGACAGCAAAAAGGCACAATGTAATCATCGAGTACCATACAGAGAGGACTGGGAGGTGTGGGCTAGTGGTTAAGTGACATGGCTCACAACCAGAAGGTTCTGGGTTCGATCCCCATCGCAGCACCGGCCGTTACCCTGGCTGAAGCAAATCCTTAGAATATGCAGGAGTAAGCAGGCCTTTACATAAAATGCACGCTGAAGTCGGATGCACTGGGCCGACAGGCGCAAAATAAAAACCGCAGTGCAGGGATTAGAGAAATAAGGCAAAAGCCAATTGCAAAAAAAACAAAAAAACAAAACAAAACAGAAGAGCATCATCAGAAATCAGTCGACCAACAAATGGAGAGAAGACAGAAACATAAGCAGTACACCAGACCCAATTCACAAACTCAAAGGAAATCAACAAACTACCTTATTTCGTCTGA
The DNA here is from genome assembly GCA_036924085.1 of Ariolimax columbianus. Lineage (NCBI taxonomy): Eukaryota > Metazoa > Mollusca > Gastropoda > Stylommatophora > Arionidae > Ariolimax > Ariolimax columbianus. Next base: position 28,325,054 of record JAVGWX010000025.1, read on the forward strand.
GAACTGGACACTACAGACTACTAGAACATCTATACCGACTGAAGATCTTACACACCGATGAGTGCCCATGTGGAACAGGATGCCAGAGCCCTGAACACATTCTACAGGAATGCCCAATCTATAGGGAAATGAGATATCAGACCTGGCCAGAGGGTGCGGAGTTGGGACAAAAGCTGTGGGGCAGCCGCTCCGACCTGGTGAAGACTACAGACATCCTCATGGTGACTGGTCTGCAGATATAGCACGATCAAAAGATCCTGAACGCACAGATGACGTAACATGCCCAAAACACATAGCTCATGCCACACACTGAGTGATGTCGCTACAACTTATTGGAGTTACGGGGCAGATGAAGAAGATGAAGTCCTATCGGAGACTGACAATAAGCTCTGAGGACACATGTACAGGCTGTAGAGGTAAAGGAAATCTTGGCAGGTGAAAATAGAAAAAACAGCAGGATGTTAGCCGTTGTTTTGGTCAAATTAAATTTCTATGGAAAGTTACGTAGTGGAGAGGAGTCTATGGAAAGTTACGTAGTGGAGAGGAGTCTATGGAAAGTTACGTAGTGGAGAGGAGTCTATGGAAAGTTACGTAGTGGAGAGGAGTCTATGGAAAGTTACGTAGTGGAGAGGAGTCTATGGAAAGTTACGTAGTGGAGAGGAGTCTATGGAAAGTTACGTAGTGGAGAGGAGTCTATGGAAAGTTACGTAGTGGAGAGGAGACTGACAACTAATGAGGTGAGACATACTGACCAGACTATGTTGATTAATTTAGATTATTGGGGGCCGTAAGAAACATTTACACTCACAAAAGTTATAAAAGTGGGCGAGAAGTATAACAAAAAGTTGAATAGCCCTGGTTAGACTAACCTTGAATTCTCAAGGACTTACCTCTCGGAATCTAACTTCTGAAAAAGACCATAAACATCCACAGCCTGGCTTCCGGAGCTTTCGGTCATGCTGGTCTCGGCCTCTTCCAGGCCGACCGCAGCGGCCAGTCCTTGGTAAGCATCATCTTCAAAGCTGTCGTCGTATAAGCTGGTGTGTGATGCAAGTACTGGGTCCTCTTCTGAAATGGTGTGAAAGAAAGCCAAGACAAATTAAAAACAAGCGGATACTTCTTCTTCTTCTTCTTCGTACGCAGTCAGACATCAACCTTTATTTTTTCGAAAAAAGCAGCCGTCATCCTGAGGCTGTCGACACTGCCATAGAGCTTGTCTACTGTTGCCACTGGTGATGGCCACATCTGCTCTCTCTGATCCTCGTATGTCGGGCAGTTTTGCAGCAAATGTTCAGCGGTCATTTTCCCGGTACCACACGGGCATTCGTCGGTGCCACCTATCTTAAATTTGTTGAATAGGTGGTACCTCAGTCTATTGTGGCCTGTGCGAAGTCTGAAGACCACGACCTGCTCTCTTCTGTTCAACTGGTAATAGGCATCGTTTTTGGTGTAGCCAGTATGTTCTGTTTCCCATTTGGTCATGTATCTGGCTCTAATAAGCCGTTTTGACTCTTCGTACGTCATACTAGTTTCTGGTTGTGGTAGTCTTGCACCTTCTTTTGCCAGTCTGTCTGCCTCCTCGTTGTCTTGGATGTTACAGTGGGATGGAACCCACTGTACCACTACCCTTTTTGGTGCGGACTGCTGGCATAGTTGACAGAGTACTGCTCTTAAATCATTAAGTTCAGTATTTTTCTGGCTTTTTAGTGCTGTGACTACGGCCAAGGCATCTGTAAGCAGGACTATATGCCTTTCATTCCTTGTAGTGGATACAAAACAAAATGGCATAAGAGACTGGATTGACCAAGGCGTTCATTGATGAGGGAGAGTTTAATGCAAATATCAAAGACATGGATTGACCTAGGAAGAATACAAACCAGACAATGACAGCATAGACAAACTTGGCAGAGATGGGCAGACAAAGATCTTCAGACTCAGAACGGGACACTGCAGACTCAAGGCCACCTTCGCAGAATGGGTCTCAGAGACATCGCCACATTCGATTGTGGAGCACCCAATCAAACACCAGATCATATTCTGCAGGACCGTCCTACTTATACGGACCAAAGAGAGGCAGTCTGGCCCAGGGAGACACCAGGCTCGAAAAGCTGCCTTCCCTGCCTCACATTCTCATTGTCCTCTTTTCCTGTCCTTCTTCTCTCCGCCCATCTCAACTCCATTCAAAACCCATCTCTCTCCCATATTCTGTCATCTTTTCCCATAGTGCCTGTACGATTTAGAACACTTCTCTCCGCCCATCTCAACTCCATTCAAAACCCATCTCCCTCCCATAATCTGTCATCTCAATCCCATCATGCCTGTTTAAGATTCAGAACAGAGTCCTCTCATATCTATCAAAGAGTGCAATGGAAATGTGAGGTATAGGGAGGAGCATGGGAGGGGTTTTTATAACTAACAACTTTCTCTGGCAGTCTCGAAATGTGGTGGCATCATTCCGTTTAGACTACATAACACACTTATGATATCGCCACAAGAAAAATTATGTGATTCAATCAGCCAATCGAATCTCTAGTGCACATGGGGACAGACACACATTTGATAAATAATAGAGTAGATATTTAATTATAATGTATTTAGTGTAGAAGTATCGCTCTCAATTCATTTGGCTTAGGTGATGGGTTTCTACTCTCGTTAGCGAACTGTTAGATGACAGGCATTGAGGAAGGGGAAGGGATAAAAAGAGCCATAGTACAATGACGTGTGTTAACACTTCATCCTCAATAGCCGTGTCTGCTATATGACTACTTTATCACAGAGTGAACTCTAGTGCCACCTTGATCAAATGTAATTCACTTTCTCTGTGTACCGCTGAACACTACATAAAAAGAAGGACAGAGAGATGCTCAAGGGACATGTGTCCAAATAGGCTCAAGGGTCCAAATAGGGTCAAGGGTCCAAATAGGGTCAAGTATCACGTGGATTCTGTGAAAGGATCACTCTCAACGGTGATTTGTTGTGTTTTGCACCGTGAATTTGTTTTATTTCTGTGTGAAGCATAGATTGATTATAAACCTTGGCACAATATGAGTTCCGTTATTTAGTCGGCGGTGGAATGTGACATTTCATGGGGTTCTTCCTCCAGCCCCCCCAAATGAGTCAACCGGCATATCTAAAGTAGGCAATGGCTGGTTTCAGACTTGATGCAGGATACTCATAAAAGTGGTAACCAGACCAACTCATCAAATGATGTCTAGGTGGCGACATGTGTCAAGAGTTTTGTTTAGTGCCCACAAAAATGAAAATCTCACTGCAGCTGACATGGTTGCCATCGACAAATACCTCCTGCTCTTGGACTGCAGCCAACAGAATCAACATAATTTGCCACTATGACATTTGAACGTGATCCCTGTCACACACACTTAACTAGCCTGCCTGTTATTTGCGTCAGAGTGCTCACCCTTGATACTGGCATGTTCATGGGTTCTAATATTAATGGGGGCTGAACTTAGGCTCAGTGTCGACAAGTTTAACTTTTGAAAGAAACGTCAAAAGATGCCTACATTCCCCTCCCCCCAATACAAAAACACTCCCAAAAGAATTATTTTTAATACGGCAGATGGAGTTGGGGACGATGTGTATCAGCCAGGTACAAGACGATGTCTGTCCATCACATGTGATGGTGACTGCTCTCACTGGTCAGCCGTGAGGACAGTACTTTCTCTTGCTGTGTCCACTGAAATGGGCGACTTGCGCTGTGATTTGGATTAAAGTGAGGAAGAAACTGCTCCTTTTGTCAACCTCAGTCTCTGGTCCTGAGCTACATTTGGCCAGTGGCAAGATTTTATCAAGATGACTGGTGATAACACAGGATGCAGATTTTTTCTCAGGGTTTACTCCCGAAGCCTTTCCTGTAAACAGGTATTCCGCAATGCAACGGCGGGGGCTGACATCTATCGTTGTGTGTCATGCCTTTTCCATAACAGCAAGATGTTGTAGTGACATCACTCAGCGTGTGACTGATGTATTGGGCATCTCCCCTGGGCTGTGTTCTAGTCCATTATAGTCGTGTCTAAATTTCACACATTAGAACCAACACTGTTTGCAGCTAGGACCCAGAGTTCCAATCTCGTGAAGTTCAGCCGTGTGAACAAGACCGTGAAATTCGAAACAGGTTTAAGCGTAGTACTAATTCATATAGTCAATGTCCAGGTCAGGATAATCAGACGGAAGAAAATACAAAAACTGAAAGAATTAACTAGTCCAAATAGATGGAAGAAAATATAAAAACTGAAATAATTAACTAGTCCAAATAGACCATTTGATCTCGATATGTAACCGTACCAAGCGAGTTTCCTTCTTTTGACAGTTGCCAAAAGGTCTTCAAAAGGTCCTATTGCTGTTGTAATTCTATCTCGTATTTCCTCAATTGTAACTTGATTTTTGTACGTGACGTTTAAAAGTCTTCGGAAACATCTCATCTCCAAGGCCTGTATCCTTCGTTGAAGGTCAGCTGTAACTGTCCATGTCTCACAAACATAGAGAAATATTAACAGGACCAGTGTACGTATTAATCTGATTTTTGTGCATAGTGCGAACCGTTTATCTTGCCAAATTTTGTTAAGCCGTGCAAGCGCCGCTATTGTCTGAGCTATTCTGGCCAACACTTCACATTTTGATCCTTCATCGCTGACAATCGACCCTAGATATTTAAAACGGTCAATCACTTCGAGTTCCTGACTGTTTTTATTCTACTGTTGAAGCCCTCGGCATTGTTGGTCACCAATGAGGATATACGAGATAGAATTACAACATCATTAGGGCCTTTTGAAGACCTCTTGGCAAATGTCAAAAGAAGGAAACTCGCTTGGTACAGTCACATATTGAGATCAAATGGCCTTGCAAATACAATCCTCCACGGAAAGGTACAAGGCAGACGACGAAGAGGCCGTTCAAAAAAGAGGTGGGAGGACAACATAAAAGAATGGACCAATCTCCGACCAGAAGAGGCACAGCCAGCGGCCACTGACAGAGAAGAGTGACGTGGTGTTGTGAGGATGTCTTCATGTGTGCCCTAACGACCTCATGGGTTACTGGATGACCTGACCTGACCTGAGTGAGGGAACTGCCTATGTAGGTCAAGCTAGCGACTGCCTGGAGACGTCGATTCTGTACAGTAATGTTTCATTCGATGTATGACTCTCCAGGGGCAGGCTGGGAGATAACCTCCGTTTTTCGAGAGTTGATCGTGAGACCATAGTAACTGCATGTCACAGTCACATCTCACAGCACAAGTCTGATGTTATCGCTCTTTGGGCTTGCGATAGGCAACTATTATTATTATTATTATTACAACTACAAGGCGTGTTCAACTGAAACCGGACCAAACTGCAACAAGTGAATATGTGTATGATGTGCATAATGCATCACTTCTGGTGCAAACAGCACATAACAACTGTCAAGTTTGCAAAATTGCATTATCCTCCAACTCACAGTTTGCTCAGCAGACAGTTGAAAAGATGGTCAGGTGTGATACAGAATCCGTCCAGAGTTGATCAGCGAGCGGTGATTCGTTTCTAGCAGCTGAAGGATGTCGACCAGTTGACATTCATTGTAAAATGCAGGCATTGTATGGTGACAAAAAGTGTGTCGAAGACAACAGGGAAGAACTGAACAACGATGGTTAAAGACGGACGTGGGTTAACGATAGATCTTCCGAGACCAGGTCAGGCGCATATTGTCACTTCAGAAAAAGCCATCGCCAAAATTGATGGTGGACCGTCGCCGAGGCTTACGTTCGCCACACTTTTATCACCATACACTGCCTGCATTCTGCGATGAATGTCAACTGGTCGTCATTCTTCAGCTGTAAGAAACAGAATCACCTCATATTAGAATTATTACTATTATTATTATTACTATTATTACACAGAAAGAAACAGAAAAAAAATGACGACAAAATTCAACTCACTTTCACATTTCTTTTTCTCCTGTTCTGAATCGTGCTTCTCCGCCACCTCCTTGTCAATCCTCTCTGTGTCAGCGTCACTCTCTTCCTCCTCCTCGTCTGGATTAATCTGAGCACTTATCTTACTCCTCTCCTCCTCGTCAATGTCCAAACTGTTGTTATCGAAGTCATCGTCACCATATCCTTTGCTACATTCAGAGTAGCTCTTGTTTACGTCGCAATCATCACTACCATTATTTTTATCATCTTCGCTGTATTCCAAAGTTGAGTCAAGAAAGTGCGGGCTGCTCTGAGCTAGCCAAAAGGGCATTATAAACAAACTAGACTTGGTCTATTGTCCGAACTTGGCCAGCCCAAATGATGGTTCATTTAACGGATTGGTAATATTTCTAATCTAATCACACGCATTGAATCTGGGACTTCCTGTATTGTCTGTGTGTACCTGGCCAGCCCAAATGAGAGTTCATTTAACGAATTAGTAATGTTCCTGATTTAGACAGATAGATAATGGCATGGGGGGGGGGGGGGGGGGGCAGTGGTTTCGAGGTACGGTGTTGACATCGGGTGCTGGAGGTCGTGGGTTCAAATTTTGGTGGAGAAACCAGGATTTTTTTCTTTCACTTGGATCATCCGGTAAATATTTCCCCTGATCTCTGAGTAGTGAGATCAGACACCCGTGTGCAGGGGCGAGCACGTTACAAATACCTTAGCAAATTAAAAAGGTGGGTAGGTAGATAGGTAGGTAGGTAGGTATGTACATAGGTAGGTAGATAGGTAGGTAGGTAGGTATTACATAGGTAGGTAGATAGGTAGGTAGGTATGTACATAGGTAGGTAGGTAGGCAGGTAGGTAGGTAGGTATGTACATAGGTAGGTAGATAGGTAGGTAGGTATGTACATAAGTAGGTAGGTAGGTAGGTATGTACATAGGTAGGTAGGTAGGTATGTACATAGGTAGGTAGGTAGGTAGGTAGGTATGTACATAGGTAGGTATGTACATAGGTAGGTAGGTAGGTAGGTATGTACATAGGTAGGTAGGTAGGTATGTACATAGGTAGGTAGGTAGGTAGGTATGTATGTACATAGGTAGGTAGGTAGGTATGTACATAGGTAGGTAGGTAGGTATGTACATATGTAGGTAGGTAGGTATGTACATAGGTAGGTAGGTATGTACATAGGTAGGTAGGTAGGTAGGTAGGTATGTACATAGGTAGGTAGGTAGGTATGTACATAGGTAGGTAGGTAGGTATGTACATAGGTAGGTAGGTAGGTATGTACATAGGTAGGTAGGTATGTACATAGGTAGGTAGGTATGTACATAGGTAGGTAGGTAGGTAGGTACATAGGTAGGTAGGTAGGTATGTACATAGGTAGGTAGGTGCATAGGTAGGTAGGTATGTACATAGGTAGGTAGGTAGGTATGTACATAGGTAGGTAGGTAGGTATGTACATAGGTAGGTAGGTAGGTATGTACATAGGTAGGTAGGTAGGTAGGTATGTACATAGGTAGGTAGGTAGGTATGTACATAGGTAGGTAGATAGGTAGGTAGGTAGGTAGACAGACAAAGACATCATTCTGAGAGAATGATGGACAAGGTTATGCAGAGTTGTCCGCAATGAGACAGAAATCAAGACAAGGATTGTAATGACGAAAAAGGGCTTCGAAGAAAAACAGAAATTCCTGACCTCAAAGAATATCAGGATAGACTGAAGAGAAGAATAATCGCCACTTATATATGGCCAATTGCATTGTATGAGGCTGAAACATGGACATCAGCGAAGCAGGTCGCCTGTGCGGACGTCTAAAGTTGTATGGCCACCACGACGTCACTCTACATGTCCATCTGTTATCTGGCATGCGGATCATGTGGCCGGCCCAACTGTATTTCCATAACAGTGCAACATCTATGATCTTCAATGTAAGTGTTTGATTGTATCTTCAATGTGTTTGATTGTATCTTCAATGTGTTTGATTGTATCTTCAATGTGTTTGATTGTATCTTCAATGTGTTTGATTGTATCTTCAATGTAAGTGTTTGATTGTATCTTCAATGTGTTTGATTGTATCTTCAATGTGTTTGATTGTATCTTCAATGTGTTTGATTGTATCTTCAATGTGTTTGATTATATCTTCAATGTAAGTGTCTGATTGTATCTTCAATGTGTTTGATTGTATCTTCAATGTAAGTGTCTGATTGTATCTTCAATGTGTTTGATTGTATCTTCAATGTGTTTGATTGTATCTTCAATGTGTTTGATTGTATCTTCAATGTGTTTGATTATATCTTCAATGTAAGTGTCTGATTGTATCTTCAATGTGTTTGATTGTATCTTCAATGTGTTTGATTGTATCTTCAATGTGTTTGATTGTATCTTCAATGTGTTTGATTGTATCTTCAATGTAAGTGTCTGATTGTATCTTCAATGTGTCTGATTGTATCTTCAATGTGTTTGATTGTATCTTCAATGTGTTTGATTGTATCTTCAATGTGTTTGATTGTATCTTCAATGTGTTTGATTATATCTTCAATGTAAGTGTCTGATTGTATCTTCAATGTGTTTGATTGTATCTTCAATGTGTTTGATTGTATCTTCAATGTAAGTGTCTGATTGTATCTTCAATGTGTCTGATTGTATCTTCAATGTGTTTGATTGTATCTTCAATGTGTTTGATTGTATCTTCAATGTGTTTGATTGTATCTTCAATGTGTTTGATTATATCTTCAATGTAAGTGTCTGATTGTATCTTCAATGTGTTTGATTGTATCTTCAATGTGTTTGATTGTATCTTCAATGTGTTTGATTGTATCTTCAATGTGTTTGATTGTATCTTCCATGTGTTGATTGTATCTTCAATGTGTTTGATTGTATCTTCAATGTAAGTGTCTGATTGTATCTTCAATGTGTTTGATTGTATCTTCAATGTGTTTGATTGTATCTTCAATGTAAGTGTCTGATTGTATCTTCAATGTGTTTGATTGTATCTTCAATGTGTTTGATTGTATCTTCAATGTGTTTGATTGTATCTTCAATGTGTTTGATTGTATCGTCAATGTGTTTGATTATATCTTCAATGTAAGTGTCTGATTGTATCTTCAATGTGTTTGATTGTATCTTCAATGTGTTTGATTGTATCTTCAATGTGTTTGATTGTATCTTCAATGTGTTTGATTGTATCTTCAATGTGTTTGATTGTATCTTCAATGTGTTTGATTGTATCTTCAATGTAAGTGTCTGATTGTATCTTCAATGTGTTTGATTGTATCTTCAATGTGTTTGATTGTATCTTCAATGTGTTTGATTGTATCTTCAATGTGTTTGATTGTATCTTCAATGTGTTTGATTGTATCTTCAATGTGTTTGATTGTATCTTCAATGTGTTTGATTGTATCTTCAATGTGTTTGATTGTATCTTCAATGTGTTTGATTGTATCTTCAATGTGTTTGATTGTATCTTCAATGTGTTTGATTGTATCTTCAATGTGTTTGATTGTATCTTCAATGTGTTTGATTGTATCTTCAATGTAAGTGTCTGATTGTATCTTCAATGTGTTTGATTGTATCTTCAATGTGTTTGATTGTATCTTCAATGTGTTTGATTGTATCTTCAATGTGTTTGATTGTATCTTCAATGTGTTTGATTGTATCTTCAATGTGTTTGATTGTATCTTCAATGTGTTTGATTGTATCTTCAATGTGTTTGATTGTATCTTCAATGTGTTTGATTATATCTTCAATGTAAGTGTCTGATTGTATCTTCAATGTGTTTGATTGTATCTTCAATGTGTTTGATTGTATCTTCAATGTGTTTGATTGTATCTTCAATGTGTTTGATTGTATCTTCAATGTGTTTGATTGTATCTTCAATGTGTTTGATTGTATCTTCAATGTGTTTGATTGTATCTTCAATGTGTTTGATTGTATCTTCAATGTGTTTGATTATATCTTCAATGTAAGTGTCTGATTGTATCTTCAATGTGTTTGATTGTATCTTCAATGTGTTTGATTGTATCTTCAATGTGTTTGATTGTATCTTCAATGTGTTTGATTGTATCTTCAATGTGTTTGATTATATCTTCAATGTGTTTGATTGTATCTTCAATGTGTTTGATTGTATCTTCAATGTGTTTGATTGTATCTTCAATGTAAGTGTCTGATTGTATCTTCAATGTGTTTGATTGTATCTTCAATGTGTTTGATTGTATCTTCAATGTGTTTGATTGTATCTTCAATGTGTTTGATTGTATCTTCAATGTGTTTGATTGTATCTTCAATGTAAGTGTATGATTGTATCTTCAATGTGTTTGATTGTATCTTCAATGTAAGTGTCTGATTGTATCTTCAATGTGTTTGATTGTATCTTCAATGTGTTTGATTGTATCTTCAATGTGTTTGAGTCTTATTATTATGGAGACATGGGTTGATGGGAAAATGGGCTGGGTATATGCGGCAGACAACGGCAGCATTGCTAGTTTATTATGAGGTGGGTCCAGAAAACATCTGATCTTTTATTTTTTTCTTGCGAAAACAACTGAAGTATGGGTGGTAGTCTTTAGTAACGGAAGTATACGAGACAGTCATGCGCATGCGTGAATATTTTCCCACCCACAGATTGCGTCAGTCGCTAGTAGTCAGCCTTTCAATGTTGAGTGTAGTGAGCACCCATCGTGTTTTCATTCATCACGAAATGACGGCATGTCAAAGTCACCTTGACCGTTCTCTTTGACTCCCGTTGCATTGTGCATCACGAGTGTGCAGAACAACGTCAAAATATTACCAAAGAGTACTACCTGAAGGTGGTCATCCGTCGCCACCTTCGTGGTGCTGTTCGACACAAACGGCCGGACCTGTGGACAGCAGGAGCTTGACTTCTCCATCATGATGACAACAACATCCGCCTATTCGTGACATCCGATTGAGACGTTCTTGGCCAAGCACAAAGTTATTCTGGTTCGCTGGGCTCTCTAGTATCCCTGCATGGCTCCTTGTGATGTCCGGCTGTTCCCCCAAATCGAAAGGGAACCAAATTGAAACGACGAGATAATAGTATGGAAAGGGAACTGATATGCCAGTTAAACAAACTCTCAGACCACAATAAAATCACCCTTCAGTGGGTTCCAGCTCACTGCGGCATACCTGGGAATGGGCGGACAGACTGGCCAGGGAGGGAAGACAAAGAGAACAATTCACCCACCCAGTGTCACTGCCAGAAGTCAAGGCACACGTCCAAAACCAATATAAACAACAGTGGATAGAGAGAACAAACAGCAAATACTCACAGGACCCAATAAATAGACTAAATAGGAAACAGTATACCACAATTTCCCGCCTTATAACAGGTCATTGCAGACTAAATGTACACATGCATAAAATGAAAGCAGCAGACACCGGAACACATCCTGCAAACATGTCCACTGCACCAAGACTCCCGTGAGAAGACCTGGCCCGAGGAAAGAAACATACAAGACAAACTGTGGGGAACTATTGAGGACCTACAACTGACGTGTCACTTCATGGAGGCGGCCCATCTAGTGGCTTAAAACGAGTATACGAAACCGAACGCAAAGAAGAAGAAGAAGGAACAACGAGAAGACGTTATGTGGAACCCAACGACACAGCAGTACTCCACTCCATACGTGCTTACAACAATGGCGGGACTCTATCAGGAAGTATGTGGAGTCCCAAGGAGAGTACTTTGAAGGGGAACAGGGGTTCAAATCTCCAGGCTAGTAATTGTATGTTCCTAGTCCAATGGTCGGATACCTTTTTTGAACACATCTCGTACAATACAACAAAAAACATATGATGTTCCAACGCGTTAGATCGTTACGAGAATGGGAACAATATATAAGAACCATTTACTGTTCTTAACCGCCAATCGACTGTTCAGTTCATGACAAAGGTCATGGCTGCATGAAACCCTGTGTTCATTTTATATCTTTCAACATTCTCTGCTGAAATAGGATAACTGTTGCATGCAGTGCTAAGCGCAGACGTTGACCTAGAACAATTGTTGGAGGGGACCAGTGCTGAGCAGACGTTGGCCTGGGACGATTGTTGGGGGGGGGGGGGGGCGAGCAGTGCTGAGCAAATGTTGGCCTGGGACAATTGTTGGAGGGGACCAGTGCTGAGCAGACGTTGGCCTGGGACGATTGTTGGAGGGGACCAGTGCTGAGCAGACGTTGGCCTGGGACGATTGTTGGGGGGCGAGCAGTGCTGAGCAAACGTTGGCCTGGGACAATTGTTGGAGGGGACCAGTGCTGAGCAGACGTTGGCCTGGGACGATTGTTGGAGGGGACCAGTGCTGAGCAGACGTTGGCCTGGGACGATTGTTGGGGGGCGAGCAGTGCTGAGCAAACGTTGGCCTGGGACAATTGTTGGAGGGGACCAGTGCTGAGCAGACGTTGGCCTGGGACAATTGTTGGAGGGGACCAGTGCTGAGCAGACGTTGGCCTGGGACAATTGTTGGAGGGGACCAGTGCTGAGCAGACGTTAGCCTGGGATGATTGTTGGGGGGGGGGGGGGCGAGCAGTGCTGAGCAAACGTTGGTCTGGGACAATTGTTGGAGGGGACCAGTTCTGAGCAGACGTTGGCCTGGGACGATTGTTGGGGGGGGACCAGTGCTGAGCAGACGTTGGCCTGGGACAATTGTTGGAGGGGACCAGTGCTGAGCAGACGTTGGCCTGGGACGATTGTTGGGGGGGACCAGTGCTGAGCAGACGTTGGCCTGGGACAATTGTTGGAGGGGACCAGTGCTGAGCAGACGTTAGCCTGGGATGATTGTTGGGGGGGGGGGGGGGCGAGCAGTGCTGAGCAAACGTTGGTCTAGGACAATTGTTGGAGGGGACCAGTTCTGAGCAGACGTTGGCCTGGGACGATTGTTGGGGGGGGGACCAGTGCTGAGCAGACGTTGGCCTGGGACAATTGTTGGAGGGGACCAGTGCTGAGCAGACGTTGGCCTGGGACGATTGTTGGGGGGGGGGGGGGGGGGGGGGAAACCAGTGCTGAGCAGACGTTAGCCTGGGACAATTGATGGAGGGGACCAGTGCTGAGCAGACGTTGGCCTGGGACGATTGTTGGAGGGGACCAGTGCTGAGCAGACGTTAGCCTGGGACAATTGTTGGAGGGGACCAGTGCTGAGCAGACGTTGGCCTGGGACGATTGTTGGAGGGGACCAGTGCTGAGCAGACGTTAGCCTGGGACGATTGTTGGAGGACGAGCAGTGCTGAGCAGATGTTGGCGGCGAATATTTCTGAAATAGTCACTGTAAATCAACAAAGAGTACTTGGGTCTTAATTCACTCCAAACAAAAGAAATATATATTTTTAGCACCGAAGTTGGGGTAGTTGCGTTACAGAAGTCCAGTTTTTAACTGCTTGGGGTGTATGTGTGTCAAACATTCTGCAAAAATAGAGGAGAATTTCTTCTTCTGATGGCGCTTATTCCTGCCAACTAGCCTTAACCATAACCCTAAATATTACCATACCCTAACCTAACCATAACCCTAAACATAACCCTAAACCTAACCATAACCCTAAACCTAACAAAACCCTAAACCTAACCATAACCCTAAACCTAACCATAACCCTAACTATTACCATACCCTAACCTAACCATAAACCTAACCATAACCCTAACCTAACTATAACTCCTACCCAACCATAACCCTAAACCTAACCATAACCCTAAACTTAACCATAATCCTAACCTAACCCTAACCATAAACTTAATCATAACCCTAACCACAACCCTAACCCTAACCATAACCCTAACCATAACCCTAAACTTAACCATAACCTAGCTGTAATTCTAAACTTAACCTAACCATAACCCTAAACTTAACCTAACCATAACCCTAAACTTAACCTAACCATAACCCTAAACTTAACCATAACCTAGCTGTAATTCTAAACTTAACCTAACCATAACCCTAAACTTAACCTAACCATAACCCTAAACTTAACCATAAACCTAACCTAACCATAACCCTAAACTTAACCATAACCCTAACCTAACAATAACCCTAAACTTAACCATAACCCTAACCTAACCATAACCCTAAACTTAACCCTAACCCTAAACTTAACCCTAACCCTAAATTTAACCCTAACCCTAAACTTAACCATAACCCTAAACCTAACCGTAAATCTAACCCTAACCCTAAAACTGAACATAACCATCGTATCTACACTCCTATCTTTAATAAACTCTTCACTTATTTATCTAAAATCAAATTATATCGACCGGTCCTCCTCTTAACCCGAAATGGAATGACCCGTGACGTACGGGCGGAATTCCAGGGAACTTTGATTGGGGGTGAATTCAGTCACAAATACACACGAAGGAAACACTGCAACCGATACAGTGCGAATACAAACAGATATGCCGATATTGATACGTTTACTTTGAGCTTCTGGATGTCCATCTTCCACCGACACGATAAAGCACTCACCGTGTGGTGTGGTTGGGTCAGTGGTGAAAGCCATCCAACCGTTTGGTTCTAAACTGATCACGTGGCTCTTTGATCTTTTAGTGTTCGATTACAGGGTAATATTGGACTGTTCATGGAGTGTGCTAGTCCGCACCGAATCGAGTTTTCGGTGATGTGACGGGACTTGGCCATTCGCGCGGTGCTAGGCTGAATGTCAAGGTGCGGCCCTTTTTGTACATTTTTGGTTTGAAAACACACTGCGTTCTGGGTTCGATTCCCACTTGTGTCCAGTTTGGCAGACACTGGGTTTGTTTTTTTCTCGAATGCTCCTTCACGTACGGAAAGTAATGGCAACCTACCGTACTGCACACTTGCCAAGAAACTTATAACAGCCGAATAGGTGACGGTTGTAAGAAACTACGTTCTGTAAAAGGACGTGCGACTTACTTTACTGCAGGGGTCTTACATGTAGGCCCTGCAGACTTGATGCCCTAGGCCTGAGGCTTGCCGGACTGTTGGAAAATTCAATACTGATAAAGCGAATTTCTAGCAGAAACTAAAGGTGACACACGCGCACGCACACAAGAAAATGAAGCCCTTTAACACGCGAAGACAGATGAAGAACCGCTTAGTAGGGTTGTGCATGCGGCCAGCTATCCCATTTTGAATACCCTAGAATGCTTCTTTCCACAAAGCAAGCTGATGTGATAATTCACTATTTGTTCCTACATTGTGTTAACAATGTCAATATTGTTCCTCTCTAGTAAGATGCAGCGATGGGGGAGAGCGAGGTAGGGGTCTTCATCAGTATGTTTCACCTGACCCTGACTAACATAGCTTGATCAGTATGTTTCACTTAACCCTGACTAACATAGCCTGATCAGTATGTTTCACTTAACCCTGACTAACATAGCTTGATCAGTATGTTTCACTTAACCCTGATCAGTATGTTTCACCTGACCCTGACTAACATAATCTGATCAGTATGTTTCACCTGCCCCTGACTAACATAGCCTGATCAGTATGTTTCACCTGCCCCTGACTAACATAGCCTGATCAGTATGTTTCACCCGACCCTGACTAACATAGCCTGATCAGTATGTTTCACCCGACCCTGACTAACATAATCTGATCAGTATGTTTCACCCGACCCTGACTAACATAATCTGATCAGTATGTTTCACCCGACCCTGACTAACATAGTCTGATCAGTATGTTTCACCCGACCTTGACTAACATAGTCTGATCAGTATGTTTCACCTGGCCATGACTAACATAGCCTGATCAGTATGTTTCACCCGACCCTGACTAACATAGCCTGATCAGTATGTTTCACCCGACCCTGACTAACATAGCCTGATCAGTATGTTTCACCCGACCCTGACTAACATAGCCTGATCAGTATGTTTCACCCGACCCTGACTAACATAGCCTGATCAGTATGTTTCACCCGACCCTGACTAACATAGCCTGATCAGTATGTTTCACCTGGCCATGACTAACATAGCCTGATCAGTATGTTTCACCCGACCCTGACTAACATAGCCTGATCAGTATGTTTCACCCGACCCTGACTAACATAGCCTGATCAGTATGTTTCACCCGACCCTGACTAACATAGCCTGATCAGTATGTTTCACCCGACCCTGACTAACATAGCCTGATCAGTATGTTTCACCCGACCCTGACTAACATAGCCTGATCAGTATGTTTCACCTGACCCTGACTAACATAGCCTGATCAGTATGTTGTGCCTGACCAGACATTAGTCTCATCCGCCCATTCCATTTTGTTGAAACTAACAAACCCCAGGTAACGAAAACGAACATCTTTATGCCTCGCTGTAGGACGGAAGCGACTAAGCTAAACGCGGCCCGTATCAAACAAAGTGTGTGGTCATATGTGTGAATCCACCACTGTGAAATTAATCGATACACGGTCCCTTTGATGAAGCTATACCGGCTGCCAGGCGCTCGCCTCATTAACCTGCAACAGGCTACTTCTCTCTCTCAATCCCCTTGTGTATTGACAGCTGTGTCCAGCCTGCCAGCCGTCACACCTACCACCTATTCCTATCTCACATTCTGCTTCATTGACTATGTCCGCTACCCACCCCACTGCAATATTGAAGGCAATGAAGCTGCAGACAAACTAGCAAAGAGTGGAGGAGCATCCCCACAAACAGACCTGAGTATCACATATAATGAGGTCAAGACCATAATTAAAGCCAGCTTCAGGGTAAAATGGGCTGATCAACACCCCGACTTCCGAAGAGAAGACAGCTACTTTAACTTAACTAGAGACAAACAAGGCATCATCTTCAGACTGAGAACTGGACATAACAGACTCAAGGGTCATCTTTACAACAAAATGAGGATTGGGACAGATGACAGGTGTCCACGTACAAACACCGAGTTACAAATGAGGAAATACGAGAAAGAATTAAAGAAGCAATAGGGCCTTTTGAAGACTTCTAGGCAACTGTTGTCAAAAAGACGGAAGGTCGCTTGGTACGGTCACATATCGAGATCAAATGGTCTTACAAATACGATCTTCCACGGAAAGGTGTAAGGCAGACGACGAAGAGGCCGGCTAAGAAAAATAGGTGGGAGGACAACATAAAAGAATGGACCGATCTCCGATAAGAGGAAGCACATGCAGCCGCTAACAGAGAGGGAGTTGGGTGGAGTAGTAAGGGTGTCTTCAGGTGTGCCCCAACGACCACACCGGTTACGGGATGACCTGACCCTGTGTCAAGACGATCAATCGAGACGTCTGGGGGCAACTACGGACGCAGACAGTCGCTCGGTTGTACTAAGAGGAAAAAAACCCACGTCTGGCAAACTTGACAAATTGTGAATCGAACTCGGTGCATCTGGATTGTGAGAGGGACGTTTCAGCCCTAGACCACTCTGCTCTGTCGATCTGTTGAACAGAACTTGACCATCAGATCAAGAAAAGAAAGAGAAGCTGGAGTTGCATTAGGCGCTCTTTAAGGACGTCTCCAGATAGTATTAACGTGTGATCAGTAGATAGATCACTCGCTATTCACGGCAAAGTTACGGGGTTCAACTCACACGATCAGCCCAGCTGTGAATGGGCACCTGATATACGACGAAGAAAAGAACTGGGCAACCTACCTCATACATAATGCATAATGTGACTTAGTACAGTATAACGTCATTCCCCGGCTGAAGTGCAACTACTATGGGACAAGCCTTGACTTAGTATACTGAAGTCTCTAACAACTTCCCCACCCGACAGTATTGTAACTACTATGGGACAAACCTTGACTTAGCATACTGAAGTCTCTAACAACTCCATCCACCGAAAGTAGTCTGACTACTATGGGACAAACCTTGACATTACAAATGGCATTACATCGCAATTGTGTTATTCTGCAAACCCCACGGCAAGAGAGAGAGTGAGAGAGAGACACAGAGAGAGAGAGAGAGAGAGAGAGAGAGAGAGAGAGAGGGATAGTGGGGCGGGTAACAGTGATCGACTCAAACATTCCGGGGACGCGACGGATGTGAATTGAAGCAGACGGGAAATAATTGAAAAATGCGAAAAGTATTTCTTAAACTCCCATGGTCCTTCGAGGATTACGTGGCTATTGATTGATTGATCGACTGGCCAGCTGTGGCCGATTCTAGGCCCTAGTCCTTTGACTCCCGGACAATCGAATAACAAACGCATTCTTTCTAAATTACTGACATTCCGACGGTACGTAGGTAATCTCCTCGCCCAATGAAACACACGCGTTCGCATCTTTGAAGGCCAGTTCTAACTGAGTCGAGAATTTATGACCAACATTTGTGTCGGGGCTTGTACCTTCTTCGTACAATCTGTCGTGGGCAGTTTTCTTATTCTTTCTCGTTCGTCTTCAGACCGGGACTTCAATGACTCTAACGAAGGCAGCAGTCGGCTCGAGGACCGGCGCAGTTCCGTACAGTTTCTCGTGGAAGGACACTGGCTGTTGCCAAATGTTACTTCTTTTGTCGGTTTACGGTGGACAGGACTGCAAAATATATTCTGCCTTCATGGGAGCTGTGCTGCGGGTACAACGGTCTGTAGTGCCAATCTTGAACTTGTTGTACAGATGGCATCTCAGCCTGTTGTGTTCTGTGTGTAGCCGGAGAATGATCACATGGTCTCGCCTGAACAGTTGGTGGTATGCATCGTTTTCTATGTCGCCAGGGTGGTATTTTTCCCATTTTGTTCTGTACGTGGCCCTGATGGATGCTGCTGTCTTATTGTAAGTGGTTTCTGTATCCCTCAGCTGCAGTGTTCTTCCATCTCTGGCAATTCTGTCCGCCTCCTAGCTGCCTGGATGTGTCTAACCGAAAGATGCAATTATCGTAGGTCGAGCTGTAAACTAGCGACACAAAACATTCCGTTCTACGGACACCATCCTGCTACTTGCAAAGCCCTTCAGGGCTTGGTAGCGGGAGATTGAGAACGTTCAGGGCTTGGTAGCGGGAGGATTGAGAACGTTCAGGGCTTGGTGGCGGGTGTGAAACAACGTTCAGGGCTTGGTGGCGGGTGTGAAACAACGTTCAGGGCTTGGTAGCGGGAGATTGAGAACGTTCAGGGCTTGGTAGCGGGAGATTGAGAACGTTCAGGGCTTGGTGGCGGGTGTGAAACAACGTTCAGGGCTTGGTAGCGGGAGTGAGAGAACGGAGAGAGGACTTTGCAAGTAGCAGGATATTGTTCAGAGAACGGAATGCGTTATGTCGCTAGTTAACAGCTTGATTGCGATATTTTCACCTTTCGGTCCCACACATCATTCTTCGGCAGGATATATTGTTCAAATGTGATCAGTCCATAACTTTTTGATGTACACAGTTAATCCCTCAAATAACCACGTCAACTTCTCTAACAATCTGGTGATCTGCCTGCGTAATCTCTCATCATCACACAATACATAACTAAATTGGTTTACAAAAGATCCTTCTGTCACTATCTCCTTCCCGCGGAGCCGAGATAACAACACGCGCGTGTTTACACCAAAGAACCAGGAGCGGCCTTAAAAACAGGACGAAAATCCATAGAAAGTGGTTCACGCCTACGCGTTTCATCACCAGCTGACGCGCAGCCGTGCGACACCTTGGACAAAGAAGGTTGGCAGTTGGCGTCGTCAGACACGAAAGATAGAAGGATAAACTCTCTGCACTTGTCAAAAATATAGAAATAACTGATGGAGACATGCCGTATAGTTACTGGGTGCCTAAAACCTACACCAACTGAAAAAATATACCCCATAATTGGCATAGCGCCACCAGAGATACGAAGAACTGTCGCGATAGAAAGAAAGAAACAGATAAATGGCACATCCCTGAAACACTAGGTAAGGTACATACAGATATACACACGCATCCAAGCACCGGTTTATGCGTCCTGATATCGCCCAATTGACTACGGTCTGGGGTGGAAAATGGCGCGCCTCCGCCAGTAGAAACAAGTGAGGCTAACATTTACGCAACACAACAAAAAAAGAAGAAACCAAAGACCCAAGACACGCTATGTTCGGACATCATGTGCAGCGCGCAAGAATAAAGTCAAGAAGAAGTTTCGTACAGTCAATCCAGCCCCTACAGACTAAAGTCAAGACGAAGGTTCGTACAGTCAACCCAGCCCCTACAGACTAAAGTCAAGAAGAAGTTTCGTACAGTCAATCCAGCCCCTACAGACTAAAGTCAAGACGAAGGTTCGTACAGTCAACCCAGCCCCTACAGACTAAAGTCAAGACGAGGTTTCTTACA
This sequence comes from Ariolimax columbianus, assembly GCA_036924085.1. Classification (NCBI taxonomy): domain Eukaryota; kingdom Metazoa; phylum Mollusca; class Gastropoda; order Stylommatophora; family Arionidae; genus Ariolimax; species Ariolimax columbianus. The sequence continues at coordinate 28,345,175 of JAVGWX010000025.1, forward strand.
GTCAACCCAGCCCCTACAGACTAAAGTCAAGACGAAGTTTCTTACAGTCAACCCAGCCCCTACAGACTAAAGTCAAGACGAAGTTTCGTACAGTCAACCCAGCCCCTACAGACTAAAGTCAAGACGAAGTTTCTCACAGTCAACCCAGACCCTACAGACTAAAGTCAAGACGAGGTTTCTTACGGTCAACCCAGCCCCTACAGACTAAAGTCAAGACGAAGTTTCTTACAGTCAACCCAGCCCCTACAGACTAAAGTCAAGACAAAGGTTCGTACAGTCTACCCAGCCCCTACAGACTAAAGTCAAGGCGAAGGTTCGTACAGTCAACCCAGCCCCTACAGACTAAAGTCAAGACGAAGGTTCGTACAGTCTACCCAGCCCCTACAGACTAAAGTCAAGACGAAGGTTCGTACAGTCTACCCAGCCCCTACAGACTAAAGTCAAGACGAAGGTTCGTACAGTCAACCCAGTCCCTACAGACTAAAGTCAAGACGAAGTTTCTTCCAGTCAACCCAGCTCCTACAGGCGTTAAGGAAAACGAAAGTTGGAAACAGCTGACCCAGGTCCCCTTGATCGAGTTACGGGAGGAACCTGCGCCTGGACATCTCCTGTCCTACGCAACATGGAAGTCATTAAATAGACTTTGAATGGGTGTATCACGATGCAGGACAAACCTGAAAAGATGGGGATATAAGAGAAATATACTGGCCAAGACCCTCACCTGACGGGACGATGAGGCTAACGTCTGGTCAGACAAACACACTGATCAGAGAATGTTAGCCAGGGTCAGGAGAAATATACTGGCCAAGACCCTCACCTGACGGGACGATGAAGCTAACGTCTGGTCAGGCTAACGTCTGGTCAGGCAAAACACACTGATCAGAGAATGTTAGCCAGGGTCAGGAGAAATATACTGGCCAAGACCCTCACCTGACGGGACGATGAAGCTAACGTCCGGTCAGGCAAAACACACTGATCAGAGAATGTTAGGCAGGGTCAGGAGAAATATACTGGCCAAGACCCTCACCTGACGGGACGATGAAGCTAACGTCTGGTCAGGCAAAACACACTGATCAGAGAATGTTAGGCAGGGTCAGGAGAAATATACTGGCCAAGACCCTCACCTGACGGGACGATGAAGCTAACGTCTGGTCAGACAAACACACTGATCAGAGAATGTTAGCCAGGGTCAGGAGAAATATACTGGCCAAGACCCTCACCTGACGGGACGATGAGGCTAACGTCTGGTCAGGCAAAACACACCGATCCGAGAATGTTAGCCAGGGTCAGGAGAAATATACTGGCCAAGACCCTCACCTGACCTCCTCGTTGGTCGTCCTGGAAACGTGTTGTTGTCGAAGACATCAGTCTGGCCCACAAGGTGAGGGATCGTCGTGATCTCTGTAGTAGTGAGCGACACGCAGATGAAGCCAAGCGGACCCCGATCCACCTTCATCAGCACGCTCGGGATGTGAAGAAAGCTACTGCAACCCGTCACTTAACGCCATTTTCAGAGCGCACATAAGAGTAACTTACTCATTATGGGCATTCAAAACAACAACAACCCCTTCTTCTTAGCCAGTCTACCCTGTTGCAGTTTGTTATTCAGGATCACCACGTGGAGGCGGAGAAGGGTCTTGTTAGCTCTAGGTCGCTGGCCCTGACAACTGGTAGCCAGCCTTGAGTTGCTGACCGCTGCAGCGCATGTACAGTTAAGTAGATTGGTCCCTATATTGTAACAAAACTTTGGCAACCTTTGCCAAACAAGAGAACAGGTCTAACATCTTCCATTACAATAACCATAAATTCTCAATCAGAGGATACCAGACCTTCCGTCTCGATAGAGAAGGTCACAAAGGAGGGGTCCTGATACTGACCCGAAACTGCATACCGAATAGCGCGGTATTTGTCAATCACACCGGACAAGCAGAAATTGTAGGAGTTGACATAATGGCTCAAGAGACGAAGCTCCGCATTTTCAATCTGTACGGACCACCAAATAAAGACCTGTCGCTCTCGAGCATGGAAGTCAAAGACTCCAACTGCATAGTAGTTGGAGACTCCAACAGCCACTTGGAGAGATGGGGATACTCGGACACAGACAGCAGAGGTGACGAAGTGGAAGATTGGGAGATAGACACAAATCTCTCCCTAATCAATAGGCCGGAGGATAGCCCTAGTTTCTATTCTAGAACATGGCATAACACCTCGACTCCAGATTTGGCCTTCTCCACACAGGACATAAACCATAAAATAGACCGCCAGGTGCTAAACCAACTGGCAGCTAGCAACCACAGGCCGATCAGGCTAACCATTGACATGGAAGTAGGCCCACGGGAAACAAAACCGCTCCCACGTTGGAATTACAAACGAGCCGACTGGGACAGATTTGCAATCCTGACAGATGGGCTGTGTGAAACCATCAACACACGAAACAACAAAATGAAGCCCATGGTGGAAAGCCTAAGTAAGGCAATAATGCAAGCCGCAACTGAAACCATCCCAAGAGGGGCTAGGAAAAACTATAAGCCCTATTGGAATGATGAGTTGCAGAAAGTGGAAGATGCAATCACAAATGCTAGGAACATGGCAGAGCGAGAACAATCTATGGAGGCAAATATCGCCCTCAAAGCCGCCACGGCGAAATACAAATACACTCTCAAGCAAACAGCAAGAGAGAGCTGGAAAAACAAAACTGAAAGCCTCAACCTAGACAAAGAAGGGAACAAACTATGGAAGCTAGTCAGAGCCATGAACGACGAAACCCCTTCAAACAAACAAATTACCATCAAGCAGGGCGAAAACTTGCTCACTGGAAAAAAAGCCGCAAACGCTTTTGTCGAACACTATGCCAGAGCAAACCACACCGAGGTCCCTGCAGATAGGCATACAGACATTAGCGAAGAGCAAAAGGGGCACGACAACATCAATACGGCCCCAGAAGAGCATTTGATGGCCAAATTAACAATGAGTGAAATGGAAGAGGCCATGAGAACATTAAAGAAAAGGAAATCTCCCGGAAAAGACGGGATAACAAACGAAATGCTGATGGGGCTGGGCCAAACAGCGAAGAGGAAACTGCTATCAGTCCTGAACCAAAGCTGGCATGGAAAGACGCAGTACTTGTACCAGTACCAAAGAAAGGAAAAGACAAAACAGATCCAAATGGATACATGCCTATCAGCCTACTGAGCTGTGTCGGCAAACTGATGTAACGTATGATAAACACCAGACTGATGTGGCATCTGGAAGAAAAACGAATACTAATTCCACAGCATGCAGGCTTTAGACAGCACACTTCCACTGGGGACCAGGTCATCCTCATAGCCCAGGAAATAGAGGATGCCTACCAGGCACAGAAACACACAGTAGCTGTATGGGTGGACCTGGAAAAGGCATTTGACAAAGTCTGGAAAGACGGACTTAGAGTCAAGCTAAGGAGAAGTGAAGTTTGTGGGAGAATGTACAAGTGGATCAACCACCACCTCAAACAAAGAACGGCCAGAGTCCAAGTACAAGGGCAGATGAGCAAAAAGGTGACACTGAAGCAGGGAGTACCCCAAGGGGGAGTACTTTCACCCACACTCTTCCTGGTGTATATAAACGACATTATAGAGAATATCCGATCTGGCTATGTGGACCTCTGAAAAGAATCTCACCATAGCAAGAAATCGGATGCAGCAGGCCCTAACATCGCTGGAAGAGTGGGCGAACTCATGGCTGGTCAAAATAAACGAGGAGAAAACCACATGTACAATATTCTCGCTTTCAATCAAACCCCAAAACACGAAATTAAGTCTAAATGGCAAAATCCTGTAGCCAAACGACAACCCAAACTATCTGGGAGTCACATTTGACCGGCGCATGACATGGAAAAGTCAGATCGAGAGAAACCGATTGAGAGCCAGAGAAAGAATGGCAATCATGAGGAAACTTGCTGGCACAAGCTGGGGAGCAGACGAAGGCATACTAAAGAAACTACACCGGAAGAGTGAGACCAGTTCTCGAGTATGGCATTGCGGCATGGACAACAGCAGCAAAGGTGAACTTTGATAAAGTTAACAAACTTCAAAACCAAGCCATGAGAGCTATAACAGGAGGCATGAAGTCAACGCCAATTGTAGAACTTGAAAAGATTACAAAGCTGCAATCCATGACCGATAGAAGAGACTGCAGAGCCCAGCTGCAGTCAGAGAAACTCCGAAGTCTGACTGACCACCCAATGCACCAGAGACTAAACAATTTGAGAAATGGGAAACTAAAGCGGAGAAACTTTGCAGAAATAGCCAAAGCAAAGATGCACGAAGATCCCATAAACACACTAACAACACCAAAACCCATCACTACTGTACGAAAACCTACATGGAGGCAGGATATATTTCCAGAGGTGGTAGAAAATATACCAGGTATTGGAAACAAAAACTGCCAGACTGAAAAAGAAAGGAGAGATACTACCCTAAGCTTCATAACGAAAAGCTACCCAAGAATGGACTGGACCCATGCATACACCGACGGTTCTGTAACAAACACTACACAGAACGGAGGAGCAGGAGCATTCCTGAACCTACCAAATGGCAGAAAAATAACACTGTCATTCGCTACTGGTAAGTACACAAGCAATTTCAAAGCGGAGGCAGAGACACTGAGGGCGGCAGTGGAAGAAATGGTAACACACAGTGAAAATGAAAGCCATATAGTCCTGCTTACAGATGCTCTGGCCGTAGTCACAGCGCTAAAAAGCCAGAAAAACACTGAGCTTAATGACTTAAGAGCAGTACTCTGTCAACTATGCCAGCAGTCCGCACCAAAAAGGGTAGTGGTACAGTGGGTCCCATCACACTGCAACATCCAAGGCAACGAGGAGGCAGACAGACTGGCAAAAGAAGGTGCAAGACTACCACAACCAGACCCCAGTATGACGTACGAAGAGTCAAAACGGCTTATTAGAGCTAGATACATGACCAAATGGGAAACAGAACATACCGGCTACACCAAAAACGATGCCTATTACCAGTTGAACAGAAGAGAGCAGGTCGTTGTCTTCAGACTTCGCACTGGCCACAATAGACTGAGGTACCACCTATTCAACAAATTGAACATAGGTGGTACCGACGAATGCCCGTGTGGAACCGGGAAAATGACCGCTGAGCATCTGCTGCAAAACTGCCCGACATACGAGGATCAGAGAGAGCAGATGTGGCCATCACCAGTGGAACCACAAGACAAGCTCTATGGCAGTGTCGACAGCCTCAGGATGACCGCCGCTTTTTTCGAAAAAATAATGGTTACTGTCTGACTGCGTACGATGAAGAAGAAGAAGAAGAAGAGATCTTCCATTTTCGTCGCCTACAATCCATTTTTGTAGACACGTGGTGGGATAGAGTGATGAATGCAGAGGTGCACTATCGGAACTGTCTCCCAAGCATGCACACTCTCATTAGACAGTGGAGACTGCAATGGTTTGGTCATGTCCGTCGCATAGAAGATTGTTCGCATTCCCAAAGATGTCCTCTATGGACATTTGGCGGAAGGCAAGAGAACAATCAGCCGACCACAGTTGAGGTTCAGAGATGTGTGCAAATGGAAAGGCCGCCGTCCATCGTAGACGATGATGGCATAATTAATTTCGCTAGCGCTATTTTTATTAAGGATTACCTGCGCTACTTTTATCCTCACTCTCTCGTCTCCAGCCGCCCTCCAGGGAAGACGAAGCTGCAGACCGATTCAAGTACAGGTGTACCCTGAAGAGCCACCTCACACTTGGTGAAAAGCTCTCGCAACATGGAGAAGTAGAAAGACAAGGCCTTAAACATTCACCACCCTCTGCCTAAAAAAATAGTTCCTAATATCTAATCTGGACCTTTCTTTTGTTAATTTGTAGCTCTGCCCACTTGTTCATGCAGATGGTTGCATTTTGAAAGAAAAAACAACTTGTTATAATCAAATTTATCTTCTAAACCAGTATAAAGAAGTTAAATTGATCAAACAAACATTTTTGACAATCAACAACAACAGAATAAGAAGTATGAACCAAAATATCACGGACTGACAGAGAGATCATTTTTAAAATTAACTTTTACAATTCATAAATAAATCATTGTTTTTTAATGTGTTCGTTGAATCCCTGAAGGGGTGTCCTGGATTCGAGAAACCCACTTCGAATAAAGCCACAACCACATCTTTTCCCACCACGAATATATTCCAGTCCTAACGTGTTTGGCATCTTCTCACGCTTCCCCACTTAGCCGTCGTTAAGTCAATCTTAACCACGTGGTTGTGGTAAACCCCACCGCCATCTTGTCTTAAGAGGAGGCACTTATTATTGAGAGCAATTATTAACGGTTTAGTGGACATTAACTCACATTTACTGACCGCTCCACATGTTAACCCACATTACTCCACGTACAGACCCATATTGGCTTCGTACACTGCACACACAAACCCACACTGTTTCACATAGAACCCAGCCTTGCTCCCCACACAAACCCACACTGTTTCACATAGAAGCCAGCCTTCCTCCCCACACTGTTTCACATAGAACCCAGCTTTGCTCCCCACACCAACCCACACTGTTTCACATAGAACCCAGCTTTGCTCCCCACACCAACCCACACTGTTTCACATAGAACCCAGCCTTGCTCCCCACACAAACCCACACTGTTTCACATAGAACCCAGCTTTGCTCCCCACACCAACCCACACTGTTTCACATAGAAGCCAGCCTTGCTCCCCACACCAACCCACACTGTTTCACATAGAACCCAGCCTTGCTGCCCACACCAACCCCCACTGTTTCACATAGAACCCAGCCTTGCTCCCCACACCAACCCACACTGTTTCACATAGAACCCAGCTTTGCTCCCCACACCAACCCACACTGTTTCACATAGAAGCCAGCCTTGCTCCCCACACCAACCCACACTGTTTCACATAGAACCTAGCTTTGCTCCCCACACAAATCCACATTACTCTATACACAAACCCCACAAAAACTTCAGCATATTCTAGACTTCTCTATCTTGAAAAGTAGACCCCTATCGCGGAGCCAGAAGACCCCTATTACGAAGCCAGAAGACCCCTATCATGGAGCCAGAAGACCCCTATCACGAAGCCAGAAGACCCCTATCACGAAGCCAGAAGACCCCTATCACGGAGCCAGAAGACCCCTATCACGGTGCCAGAAGACCCCTATCACGGAGCCAGAAGACCCCTATTGTGGAAACAGTAGATCAGTATCGCCAGGGTCAGGTGAAACATACTGATCAGGCTATGTTAGTCATGGTCAGGTGATACATACTGATCAGACTATGTTAGTCATGGTCAGGTGAAACATACTGATCAGACTATGTTAGTCATGGTCAGGTAAAACATACTGACCAAGACTCCCCATCTCACACCCGTGCTGTTCTCCCTTGAAACAGGCTGTTTCATGGCAGCGTGACTAACGAAGTGAGGGATCGACATGCAGATGAAAGCTAAGTATAGCACAACCGTCTGGGGGGGGGGGGGTGCGGCTGTCCACCTTTAATCAGCACGCTCGGGATGTGAGGAAAGCCACTGCAACCCGCCACTCAATATCTTTTTTGGTGCGCACAAAAAGAGTAAACCTACTCATTTTTAAAAAAAGACGGGTAGCCCAGTGGTTAGCGAGCTGGCTTCGCATATCAGTGGTCCTGGGTTCATTCCCCATTTGAGGTGGAAATGTTTTGTTCAGACTGCAACGGCGCCAAGGTCGACCCAGCCTGAAATTTGTACCGGTTCAGTCCGGGAAGTAAAAGCGGCGAGGGAGGGGAGATATCTACCGCACATATAGCCGAGCCTTTGAAATGTGAGATCGCTTACACCTCATCCCCTACGGCAGTAATGCTATGGTTCACTTTACTGGTAAAGTCAACCACGGGAATGTGTAGGGCTCATGAATAAAGGCCTCTTTCCCTTGAAGTCGTCACACACTATGCATAGACTAAGTGTTTATGTTTACCTGGATATTTTTCTTAAAAATTCACAACAATGCGGTATCGGAGTTTTGAACACACGTCTTCCTGGTCTGACGGCTACCAATCAAGGAAGAGAAGTCGCATGGAAGCCACTAAAGAGAATCCAAATTATTCATGAAACATTAACTTCTCGTGTCATTGGCAGCACGCATGGTGGAATTCGCGTTTCTCCCTCTAATCACATTGATCTTTGTGCGTCGTGCCACTTGGCCATGAGGGAAGAAATCTCCTTGGTTCTTTCTATTTTTAAAAGAAATTGTCATTGGCTCGTTTATTTCCACTGCTGAGGTCAGCCGTAGGATTTATTAGAAATGAGGGATAAAGGATGTTTCATTCTAAAGTAGCCATAAAGTGCACAATTAATTAATTGTTGCCTTTCTCGTGGACTACTGAGATTAGTTAACTATCGTCTTGTATACCACTACTATTACTCAAATGGATTGACAAATTGGTTAACGGGAGGAAGACAGAGAGTGGGCATAAATAAGGAGTACGCTTGAGTGGTGTGAGGTAAAGAGGAGTAACTCAGGGCTGTTTTGGGACCAATTTTGGACGATTGCAAAATTCGCGGATAGATGACACAAAACTATGCAGTAGTGTCTCATCTAAAGTATTTCTTCCTTATATGTTGATTTGTTAGTTCAGTATTGTCGTCCCTGATGAAGGCCTATTGGTTGTATCGTAGGTTTTGTTTGTGATCTCATCTCGATGCGGTATCTGACCATACCCATTTTAAAATTTTGATTAAACTCAACCTGAAACAACTTTTCCATTTTTTTCCCAATTTTTTGTTCTCATCTAAAGCAGAAGCGGATATATTAATGTCGGATTTAGATAAAATTCGAGAAACGTCTGTAAGCTGGCAAATGGAGTTTAATGTAGATAAATGTACAGTCATCCACATGGGTAGAACATAATTACAGAATGGGAGAGAACAATATTAGAAAGATAGATAAGGAAAGAGACCTAGGGGTTATAATAGATCATACAGGAAAGGTGAGTGAGAAAGTTAAGGTAGCAGTGAAAAAGGCAAATGCAATGTTAGGTATGATAAAAAGAAATATTAAACATAGGAGCAAGGAAGTGATAGTCAAACTGTATAAAGCTTTAGTTAGACCTAGATTGGAGTACTGTGTACAGGTGTGGAGTCCTTATTATAGATGGGATATAAACATGCTGAAAAAGATAGAAAAAAGAGCGGCAAAGCTGATAGTGGGATTCCAGAATTACTGTTTTGAGGGAAAACTCTGAAAAACAGACCTAGAAAAGTGTCTAGAAAAGAGAAGAATTCGAGTTGACAGGTTTATAAGATGATCAAAGGGAAGGATAAATTAGACTATAAGTTTTTGTCCAAAACTAACCACCTACAAGAACAAGATGGCATAATTGAAATTTACTAACTAAAGATCCAGATTGAATATTAGGAAATATTTGTTTAGTCAGAGAGTGGTGAATGCTTGGAATGCATTGCCACAAGAGGTAGTGGAGGCAGGTACAATAAATGCATTAAAGAATAGATTGGATGCGCATAGCTTTCAGAGCAAGGAAATGTAAATGAAACTGGTTGTACACAGACTCTGCAGAGTTTCCTAAACCAGTATAAAGACGTTAAGTTAAGTAGGTGAAACATACTGATCGGACATGTTAGTCAGCATCTTCTCTACATGGTCCGTTCTCATACAGATGACATGAAAGAACTCTTGGAAATCCGCGTTTAGTGCACTTCTCAATGGGCAGGCAATGACCAGGGGGTGGGGGTCGAACGGAGTGGTGTCGAAACCCGACAGGACTAGTGGAACCATCGTCCCCGACCAGCACTGGCCCTCTGATCAGGAAAGGGCTGCCCAATGACAAGCCCAGATTCATCAGACCAGACCCCTACAGCTCTACTAGCATGACTGCATGGGGGTGGCTTCGCGGGGCATGAACGTCATCCAAATCGTCCGCTGGTCACAATGTGACGAAACTTGACTTCATCTGCGTGTCGCTCACTACTACGGAGATCATGTCGAACCACACCTTATTAGCCAGACTGTTGTCCCCGACAACAGCCCGTTTCCAGGAAGACCAGCGAGGAGGCCATGTGAGAGGCTTGACCAGTATATTTTGCCTGACCCTGACTAACATGTCTGATCAGTATATTTTGCCTGACCCTGACTAACATGTCTGATCAGTATATTTTGCCTGACCCTGACTAACATGTCTGATCAGTATATTTTGCCTGACACTGACTAACATCTCTGACCAGTATATTTACCCTTACCCTGACTAATATGTCTGACCAGTATATTTACCCTTACCCTGACTAACATGTCTGACCAGTATATTTACCCTTACCCAGACTAACATCTCTGACCAGTATTTTTTGCCTGACCCTGACTAACATGTCTGATCAGTATATTTACCCTTACCCAGACTAACATGTCTGATCAGTATATTTTGCCTGACAATGACTAGCATGTCTGATCAGTATATTTTGCCTGATCCTGACTAACATGTCTGATCAGTATATTTTGCCTCACCCTGACTAACATGTCTGATCAGTATATTTTGCCTGACCCTGACTAACATGTCTGATCAGTATATTTACCCTTACCCAGACTAACATGTCTGATCAGTATATTTTGCCTGACAATGACTAGCATGTCTGATCAGTATATTTTGCCTGATCCTGACTAACATGTCTGATCAGTATATTTTGCCTGACCCCGACTAACATGTCTGATCAGTATATTTTGCCTCACCCTGACTAACATGTCTGATCAGTATATTTTGCCTCACCCTGACTAACATGTCTGATCAGTATATTTTGCCTGACCCTGACTAACATGTCTGATCAGTATATTTTGCCTCACCCTGACTAACATGTCTGATCAGTATATTTTGCCTGACCCTGACTAACATGTCTGATCAGTACATTTTGCCTGACCCTGACTAACATGTCGTGCCTGGCGAGACATCTTCCTTCACCCATGGCACGACAGTGATGGATAGGAGCGATATTCTGAAATCAACCAACGGCCGTCTGTTGGATGAGAACACTGAAATAGCTGAAGCAGCAATCCACAGGCTGCAAAGTTTCCACATCAAACCAGGTTCGGGCGGAGTGGGGCGCGTGAGAGGACGGAGCAGGAGAGTGTACAACCAGCGAGCTACAGGGATCATCAGCCTCCAGACACTGCACCATTTTCAGAGAGAGAGAGAGAGAGACTGAGCACCTATGGGTATGCCCGGAGTTCAGTTACGTCGATTCTTAGAAACAGAAACAGCTGCACACAGTCGAAAGATTAAAAAACGATTATACTGTTCAAATTGACCCGTAATCTTCCCACACACACACGCCGCCGGCCTCTGATAAAGATCAATTGTTGCCGCCTTGTTCCAACAGCGCTGAGCAAAGCTATGACTGACTCCTCCATGAGTCATCCAAAGCTTTCACAACTAGGTTAGATTCCATCAATATCTAGGACCGCTGTACCCCAGAGGACACAAACTCGATTCCCACCCAATACAGATTCGCGAAGGCAGTGCTCAGCTGTTGACATTCCCTTCGATATTTCTTTCGCTCGCGTCATCTGATCCTTCCATACAGGCATCGCTTGAGTGCCTAGCAGCCGAGTGGTAGAGAGAGAGAGAGGTCGATGCTCGCGGACAAGGTACCAGGGTTCGGTTCCCGTTATCGAAACGCTCCAGTCGACCCTGCTGTAAAGGGGTTACTTGACTTTAACGTCGTTATACTGGTTTAGAAGACTCTGTATACAACCGGTTGCGCATTCAATATATTCATGTTGTTGTTGTTGTTAATGCACACAACGAGTAGGTTTACTCTTGTGTGCGCCCGGAACAACACGTCACGTGGAGGGTTGCAGTAGCTTTCCAAACATCCCGAGCGTACTGATGAAGATGGACCGGGGTCCTCCAAGCGGTTGTGCTATGATTGGCTCCATCTGCATATCGCTCATTACTACGGGGATCACGTCGATCCCTCGCCTCGTTAGCCAGGATGCCATGAAAACAGCAATTTCCAGGGAGGGATACTAGGAAGCCGAGGTGAGAATCTTGACCAGTATGTTTTGCCTGACCCTGACTAACATGTCTGATCAGTATATTTCTCCTGACCAGACGTAAGCCCCCCGCCCCCCCCCCCCCCCATCTATTCTTAAACGCATTAACTGTCCCTGCCTTCACTATTTCCCGTGGCAATGCATTCCAAGCATTCACCACTCTTTGACTACAAAAGTATTTCCTGGACCGTTCTTTCATAAACTGTAGCTGCGCCCTCTTGTACTTGTAGGTGGTTGCATTTGTAGGGAAAAAAACTTGTTATAATCTTGTTATAGTAATTGTTATAGAATATATATAACCTGAATTAGTTATATCTAGTTCTCTACAATTGTTATCTTCAGTATATCAACTTTGCGTTTCATGCATCACAACCCGTTCTATCCCATATGATGGTGAACTGAAACCATAGTCCGGTCAGGCATAACATACTGGCTTTTTTCTTCGTTTTCTTTTGTCGTCTCACTTTCTACTGGGTTGTAGCCCAGTGTCGTCTCACTTTCTACTGGGTTGTAGACCCGTGTCGTCTCACTTTCTACTGGGTTGTAGCCCAGTGTCGTCTCACTTTCTACTGGGTTGTAGACCCGTGTCGTCTCACTTTCTACTGGGTTGTAGACCAGTGTCGTCTCACTTTCTACTGGGTAGTAGCCCAGTGTCGTCTCACTTTCTACTGGGTTGTAGCCCAGTGTCGTCTCACTTTCTACTGGGTTGTAGCCCAGTGTCGTCTCACTTTCTACCGGGTTGTAGCCCAGTGTCGTCTCACTTTCTACCAGGTTGTAGCCCAGCGTCGTCTCACTTTCTACTGGGTTGTAGCCCAGTGTCATCTCACTTTCTACTGGGTTGTAGCCCAGTGTCGTCTCACTTTCTACTGGGTTGTAGTCCAGTGTCGTCTCACTTTCTACTGGGTTGTAGCCCAGTGTCATCTCACTTTCTACTGGGTTGTAGCCCAGTGTCATCTCACTTTCTACTGGGTTGTAGCCCAGTGTCGTCTCACTTTCTACTGGGTTGTAGTCCAGTGTCCTCTCACTTTCTACCGGGTTGTAGCCCAGCGTCGTCTCACTTTCTACCGGGTAGTAGCCCAGTGTCGTCTCACTTTCTACCGGGTAGTAGCCCAGTGTCGTCTCACTTTCTACCGGGTTGTAGCCCAGTGTCGTCTCACTTTCTACCAGGTTGTAGCCCAGTGTCGTCTCACTTTCTACCAGGTTGTAGCCCAGTGTCATCTCACTTTCTACCGGGTTGTAGCCCAGTGTCGTCTCACTTTCTACCGGGTTGTAGCCCAGTGTCGTCTCACTTTCTACCAGGTTGTAGCCCAGTGTCGTCTCACTTTCTACTGGGTTGTAGCCCAGTGTCGTCTCACTTTCTACCAGGTTGTAGCCCAGTGTCGTCTCAATTTCTACCAGGTTGTAGCCCAGTGTCGTCTCACTTTCTACCAGGTTGTAGCCCAGTGTCCTGGTATGTATTTGCCTTTCCCCCTTTTCGTGGCCCGAGTAACATTTTCCCCCATTTTACGGCATGTCTCGTTGACGCTGTCCATCCACCTTTTCTTCGGTCTACCTCTAGCCCTCCTTCCTGATGTTCTCAGGTAGAAGGTTGCATGAACAATGTGGTCTCGTTGTAATATGGCCAAACCAATTAATTCTCTGTTGTTCGATGTACTGTAGGCAGGGAATTGTTCCAACCTTCTCCCAAATACTCGTATTTGTGATTCTGTCTCTTCTGGTGTTGTTAGTGACCTTTCGTAGGCACCGCATTTCGCAGGTGACTAACTTTCGTTCATGGGTCATATCCAATGCCAATGTCTGACACTGGTAGCACAGGGCTGGGATGAAGATTCTATTTAGCATCTGTTTTTTTTGGGGGGGGGGGGGGGGGCCTTGGCTTTGAGGGGAAACTTTTGGGTGCCGCCTTAGTAGTGGAGTAGGTGACAGCATTTTCCCTCTGTACTCTCGTCTCCATCTCTCTGTTGAGTCTGCCATTCTCTGACTCTCGTCTCCACCTCTCTGTTGAGTCTGCCATTCTCTGACTCTCGTCTCCATCTCTCTGTTGAGTCTGCCATTCTCTGACTCTCGTCTCCATCTCTCTGTTGAGTCTGCCATTCTCTGACTCTCGTCTCCATCTCTCTGTTGAGTCTGCCATTCTCTGACTCTCGTCTCCATCTCTCTGTTGAGTCTGCCATTTTCTGACTCTCGTCTCCATCTCTCTGTTGAGTCTGCCATTCTCTGACTCTCGTCTCCATCTCTCTGTTGAGTCTGCCATTCTCTGACTCTCGTCTCCATCTCTCTGTTGAGTCTGTCATTCTCTGACTCTCGTCTCCATCTCTCTGTTGAGTCTGCCATTCTCTGACTCTCGTCTCCATCTCTCTGTTGAGTCTGCCATTCTCTGACCAGGAACACTACCTCTCTTCACTGGAAACTGTTTTCAGGATAGTATGGCTGACGAGATGTGGATGCATTTGATCCCCATGGTAGTGAGCGCCCCGCAGATGAAGCCAAGCATAACACAACCGCCTGGATCACCGCGGACCATCTTCATCAGCACGCTCGGGATGTGAGGAAGCTACTACAACCGGCCACTTAACATTTTTTTCAGGACGCACAAAAAGGTAAACTTACTCGTTATGGGCATTCAACAACAACAGCAGCAGCAGCAACAACAACATCAACAACAACAACATGGATTACGACAGTGAGCAGCGCATGAGCCGTGGCAGCCAGCGACCCATAGCTGACCGCTAGCGTCAGGGCCAGCGACCCAGAGCTGCCAAGACCCTTCTACACCTCCACGCGGTGATCCTGGATAACAGGCTGCAGCAGGGCAGACTGGCTAAGGAGAAGAGATCGAAGAGGGAATGCTAACCCGGTACTAAAAAAATGCTTGCTGAAGTCGGAAGTATCAGACCGAAGGGTGCACATATCGCTTTCAAGCAGTAAACTACGACACAACGCATTCCGTTCTCCGGACTACACCCTGCTACTTGCAAAGCCCTTTCAGGGTTTGGTAGCGGGAGATTGAGAACGAACGAAGCCAAGTCAATCCAAACAACAACTTACCTATTTCACAACCACTTTTTCTATACTTCAACCACTGGTTTTCTTGTCTGTCTGACAGTTTTCCATATATCTTTCTAACTTTTCCACTTACTGTTTCTCAAAGATCAACCTTTACTTTCCCTGTTTCAACAAACACCATTTCTGAAATCAACCTCTGCCTTCCCTATTTCAACAAACACCATTTCTCAAATATCAACCTCTACTTTCCCTATTTCAACAAACACCATTTCTGAAATCAACCTCTGCTTTCCCTATTTCAACAAACACCATTTCTCAAATATCAACCTCTACTTTCCCTATTTCAACAACCACCATTTCTCAAATATCAACCTCTGCTTTCCCTATTTCAACAAACACCATTTCTCAAATATCAACCTCTGCTTTCCCTATTTCAACAACCACCATTTCTCAAATATCAACCTTTACTTTCCCTATTTCAACAAACACCATTTCTCAAATATCAACCTCTGCTTTCCCTTTTTCAACAAACTGGTTTCTCAAATATCAACATCTGCACTATGCCAACAACCACTTTTTGCCATATCACTCTTGGCATGTTAAATCTATCCGCAACCACTGTTTGCCATATCACTCTTGGCATGTTAAATCTATCCGCAACCACTGTTTGCCATATCACTCTTGGCATGTTAAATCTATCCGCAACCACTGTTTGCCATATCACTCTTGGCATGTTAAATCTATCCGCAACCACTGTTTGCCATATCACTCTTGGCATGTTAAATCTATCCGCAACCACTGTTTGCCATATCACTCTTGGCATGTTAAATCTATCCGCAACCACTGTTTGCCATATCACTCTTGGCATGTTAAATCTATCCGCAACCACTGTTTGCCATATCACCCTTGGCATGTTAAATCTATCCGCAACCACTGTTTGCCATATCACTCTTGGCATGTTAAATCTATCCGCAACCACTGTTTGCCATATCACTCTTGGCATGTTAAATCTATCCGCAACCACTGTTTGCCATATCACTCTTGGCATGTTAAATCTATCCGCAACCACTGTTTGCCATATCACTCTTGGCATGTTAAATCTATCCGCAACCACTGTTTGCCATATCACTCTTGGCATGTTAAATCTATCCGCAACCACTGTTTGCCATATCACCCTTGGCATGTTAAATCTATCCGCAACCACTGTTTGCCATATCACCCTTGGCATGTTAAATCTATCCGCAACCACTGTTTGCCATATCACCCTTGGCATGTTAAATCTATCCGCAACCATTGTAATTTTCATGCCAGTCCCGCTCTAACTGCCCCTTAGAGAAATCATTTCTCCATTTTCCAGGGTGTGAAATCTGTATACCAGACATGACTGACAACACATCGGTTCGCTCTCAAATAACATTTATTTGTTTCACAAAACTTGGAAAGCCCCAGGCTTCTCTCGTTGCCAATAGGTAACGGCAGTGCCAGATAAGGCTTGCCTTTGTAGGTAGAGTGTTAGAGATTTCATTAAATAATAGCTCGAGCTTTTAACTGAACTTCTTTATACTGGTTTAGAAGACTCTGCAGCGGCTGTATACAACTAGTTTCCTTTACTTCACTTGATCTAAAAATACATATGCACATCCAATCTATTCTTGAATTAGTTAATTGATCCCGCCTCCATTATTTCCTGTGGCAATGCATTCCAAGCATTCATCACTCTCAAAGTAATAAAATGTTTTCTGGTATCTAATTTGGGACCTTTCTTTAGTTAATATGTAGCTGTGCCCTCTTGTTCTTGTAGGTGGCTGTATTTTGAAAAACTTGTTATAGTCTAATTTATCCATTCCTTTGATTATCTTATAAACCGGGGAGGAAGACTAACATCTGGTCAGGCATAACATACTGGCCAAGACCCTCACCCCGGCTTCCTCGCAGCCCTCCCTAGAAACAGGCTGTTTTCATGGTAGCCTGGCTGACGAGGTGATCCCCGTAGTAGTGAGCGACACGCTGAAGATGAAGCCAAGCATGACACAACCGACTGGAGGACCCCGGTCCACCTTCATCAGCATGCTCGGGATGTGATATAAGCTACTGCAACCCGCCACTTAATATCTTCTTCTTCTTCTGCGTTCGTTCTCAATCTCCTACTACCAAGCCCTGAACAGGACTTTACATGTAGCAGGATGTAGTCCGGAGAACAGAATGCGTTGTGTCACTAGTTTACAGATTGACTGCGATATTGGCACCTTTCGGTCCAACACATCCGTCTTTGGCAGGGCTTAATGTCTATTTCAGGACACACAAGAGTACACCTACTCATTGTGGGCATTCAAAACAAAACTACAAAAATAGTATCAAAGCAAAAGGCACAGGCCGCCGTCCATCGTAGACGATGATGGCATTATTTATTTGCTTGCGCTATTTTTAGTAAGGATTAACTGCGCTACTTTTTATCCTCACTCTCTCGCCTCGAGCCGTCTGACCCCGGTGGCAAGTCAAGGACAAGACGACTAGGGGGCAACTACAAGATGCAGGGGACTCCGCATCAAGCACCCGTGAAAAAGACGACGAAGTCCAGAGTCGAACCCACACCACCTGATCTCGAGACCGACGGCTAAACCACTTCGCCACGGAATCCTCAAAAATAGTACAAACCTGTATTAAATCACCTCGAATTCTTCTCTCTTCTAGACACTGTAGTCGTTCCTCATAACTGTAATTCTGGAATCCCACTATCAGCTTTGTCGCTCTTCTTTGTATCCTTTCCAGTTGTTTGTCAATAACTGTCTACGGAGGACAATCGGTAGCGGTTGGCATGAATGAAGGCCTAAGGTAAATTAACCAATCACAACCAGCGGGGCAACAGATCGAACAGAGGAAATGGGGTTGGATAGGTCACACCCTATGGAAATCACCATCAAACGTGACCAGACAGGCCCTAACACGGAATCCACAGGGAAAATGGAAGAGAAATAACTGGAGAGGAAACTTGAAAATGAAATTCGGTGAATGAACCGTACCTGGAAAGAGGCAGAAAGGACATCGCAAGATTGAACTTGCAGGAAGAGGGTTGTCTATGTCCCAAACGGAGCAACGGACATGATGAGTCCTGAGACAGATGATAAACTCTGAGGTTCTGTGTACACGCTATGCACATACAATTGACAGTTATGGGGTCTCCGCGCCGAAGGAGTTTGCCTCATTTTTACGCGGTTGGGGTTCAATTTCAAGCTGCGGCCGGTTCATGATGACAATTTTTTCAAGCGATCCCTGGAGCTACGAAGTTTGTGCAATGCTTTCGGCAGTTGGCATACCGTTCTGCGGAGGTAGACCAAGCCATATTGGGAGGCCGGCGGTTATGAAGTCTACCCTCGCCTTTAACGTGACATTTTAAAATCGAAATAAGCAGAATAACGGCCCAGGCAATAACCTCGATAAGTAATGAAATTCATACCAAAACACACCACCTACCTTCTTCCAGGAGCAATGAATCGCCACAGTAAGTATAATCGCAAAATCTATTACGGAGAGCCTTTGTCTACCTGGCAGACACCTGCCTCTTACAATACGAGGATTCCAAATTTTCCAAGAAAAGCCACATGCAGGATTACAAATCTCATTATATCCCCGAGGCCCTTATATCCTGTTCAAGGAATAGGGATTGATGTTGGAAGGCAAAGCTCGTACTCAAAAAAGCTAGCTGAAATCGGATGTGTCGGGCTAAAAGGTGCACATATTGCAGTCTCGCTGTAAACTACGACAAAACGTCCTTTTCAGGAAAAACTCAGAAAGAAGAAGAATTGATATCTTTAGAATGGGTTGCGGAAATTTCTTCTTCTGCGTACGATCTCAATCCTCGCTACCAAGTCCTGAACAGGGCTTTGCAAGACGCAGGATAACAGCTCGGAGAACAGAATGAGCTGTCACTGGTTTACAGCTTGATTGCTGTATTTGCACTTGTCGGTCCGACACATCCGTCTTCGGCAGGTCGAGAAGACTAACAATTGGCCAGACAAAACATACTGATCAGACATGTTAGTCAGGGTCAACTGTAATATATTCCCACCTTCTTAACTGCAGTTCTCCCTGGAAACGAGCTGTTTTCAGCCTGGCTAACAAGATAGTATCCCAGTAGTAATAAGTAACATGTAGATGGAGCCAAGCATAGTATAACCGCCTAGAGGACCCCGGTCCATCTTCATTGGCACACTCGGGATGTGACGAAAGCTACTACAACACGTCACTATAATACCTATTTCATGGCACACAGAAGAGTAAACTTACTCATTATGGATATTCTTCTTCTTCGTTCGTTCTCAATCTCCCGCTACCAAACCATGAAGGGGCTCAAGTAGCAGAATGTAGTCCAGAGAACGGAATGCGTTGTGTCGTAGTTTACAGCTTGGCTGCGATATTTGCAACTTTCGGTCCAACACATCCGACTTCAGCAAGCATTTTTTTTAGTACCGGGTTAGCATTCCCTCTTCGATCCCTTCTCCTTAGCCAGTCTGCCCTGCTGCAGCCTGTTATCCAGGATCACCGCGAGGAGGTGTAGAAGGGTCTTGGCAGCTCTGGTTCGCTGCTCAGCATCTTGATCCCATTATGGGCATTCAACATTATCATTAATATACCCCTACTCAGCTGAAGTCGGATGTGTTGGACCGAAAGGTGCAAATATCGCAGTCAAGCTCTAAACTATGACACAACGCATTCCGTTATCTGGACTACATTCTACTACTTAAAGCCCTTTCAGGGTTTGGTAGATGGGAGATTGGGAACGAACAAAGCCAAGTCATATCCCTAAAGTAGACTGCCAAGGTTAACGTCAAGGTCAGATGGAACATGCTGACCAAGACCCCACGGCACAAAACGTGCTGTCTTATACGAGGTGGGTATTGACACTGCGATCTCTAAAGTAGTGAGCCTGCTGAGAATTCTTGCATTGCACTACAGCCTGGTGCGCCAAGATCCATCTTCTTCAGTACGCCATGGAGTGAAAGAATTGTCACCAGAGAAACCTCTCGCTAAAAATTAGATTCTTCTTCTTCTCCTTCGTTCTTCCTGGAAAGAAAGTCTTCAGCGTTTACAGCACAGTGACTCTACCCTGTCTAATCAGTATATTTTGCCTGACCCTGACTAACATGTCTGATCAGTATGTTGTACCTGACCCTGACTAACGTGTCTGATCAGTATGTTGTGCCTGACCCCGACTAACATGTCTGACCAGTATGTTTCACCTGACCCTGACTAACATCTCTGATCAGTATGTTTCACCTGACCCTGACTAACATGTCTGACCAGTATGTTTCACCTGACCCTGACTAACATGTCTGACCAGTATGTTTCACCTGACCCTGACTAACATGTCTGACCAGTATGTTTTGCCTGACCCTGACTAACATGTCTGACCAGTATGTTTTGCCTGACCCTGACTAACATGTCTGACCAGTATGTCTTGCCTGACCCTGACTAACATGTCTGACCAGTATGTCTTGCCTGACCCTAACATGTCTGACCAGCATGCTGTGCCTGACCAGACGTCTTCCTTCACTACACAGTAAACACAAACACTTCAAGAAATATTCATCCGCAACTAACCATGTTGCTATAACGACTGCTAAAAACGATCGAATGCTAAGTATATCACCATTTGATAATCTACAGCCGAGCGGATAACAGATTTAAGAACAGGAGGGGCCTGTGTGATATTGAAATACGGTAATACGTTAAACACACATCCCTGGCACGAAGTTATCCACCATGCAGTACTCTCGCAAACATGCATCTTGACAACAAAAACGCCTGGCCGAGTCAGTGCACGGTTGGTGTGTGGGTGTGCGATGTTCAGGGTTTGGCGAGGTACGGTCGTTTGTGTGTGCGAGCGAGTGAGTCCTGTTGATGCGCGATGAGTGGTGTGGCAGGTTCGCGAGACACGGTGGAGTGTTTTGTTGGCGGGGACGGGTTTAGTGTGAGGCAGGGGGTTGAGGGTCGCGAAATGAAACAGGTTGGAGGTATGAATAATTCTGAGAGATTATGAGGTGTTTCTTTCTCGGAATGTGATTAGCTGTCTCGCTCCAGGTGAAGCATGGGGGGCGGAGGTGTGTGTGTGGTTCCTTTACAGGCGGTAGAGAGACTAGAGCGAAGCAAGAGAGGGGATTTCTCTCTTAACTCCTGCTTGTGGGAAGGAAGACTAATGTCTGGTCAGGCAAAATATACTGATCAGACATGTTAGTCGGGGTCAGGCAAAATATACTGATCAGACATGTTAGTCGGGGTCAGGCAAAATATACTGATCAGACATGTTAGTCGGGGTCAGGCAAAATATACTGATCAGACATGTTAGTCAGGGTCAGGCAAAATATACTGATCAGACATGTTAGTCGGGGTCAGGCAAAATATACTGATCAGACATGTTAGTCAGGCAAAATAGACATATTAGTCAGGGTCAAGACCCCCACCACACATTAAGGATCCCTGCAGTAGTGAACAACACGCAGATGAAGCCATGTATAGCACAAGCGCCTGGTGGACCCTGGTCCACCTTCATCAGCATGCTCGGGATGTGAGGAAAGCTACAATAACCTGTCACATAACATCCTTTTTAGGGCGCACAAAAAGAGTAAATCTACCCATTGTGGGCATTCAACAACAACAGCTCCCGCTAGTATGTCCATGTCGCATATTGGGAATACGGTATTAGGCCCATTTTTTTTCCCCTTGACAAACTAGTGGTCAGCATCACACTGGTAGCGCAAAGTATACTCAGCAGCATTTGCCACTGGGAGACGCTGCAGCATCATCATTGCCCTGAGACAAGCAGCTGAAACCCTTATAGACCATAAGGAGCAGACAGACAAGCAGCTGAAACCCTTATAGACCACAAGGAGCAGACAGACAAGCAGCTGAAACCCTTATAGACCACAAGGAGCAGACAGACAAGCAAATGGTCATTTTCACAGACGCCCTCGCAGTGCCACGGGCGCTCAAGAACCAGAACAAAAATGAACTCGGTGCTCTGGCAGGCTCGCTCGAGCGACTGTCCCAGTGCTTCAAAACAAGCACAGTCCAGTACTGAGCTTGGCTGGGTGAATAGAGATGGGGGGTCGCACACATAATGGGCGGGCTAACGGTTCTCTTCTTGAAATGTCTTTCCGACTGGCGTAGGGGAGAAAAGTGACGGAGTGACAGAAGGAGGTGAGAGAAAGAAGGGGAGAGAGAAAGAGGGGGAGAGAGAGAGAGAGAGAAAGGTGACGAAGTGAAAGAAGGAGGTGAGAGAAAGAAGGGGAGAGAGAAAGAGGGGGAGAGAGAGAGAGAGAGAGAGAGAGAGAGAGAGGTAACGAAGTGAAAGAAGGAGGTGAGAGAAAAAGAGAGAGAGAGAAAAGTGACGGAGTGAAGGAAGGGGGTGAGAAAGAGAGAGAGAGAAAAGTGACGAAGTGAAAGAAGGTGGTGAGAGAAAGAGAGAAAAGTGGCGGAGTGAAAGGAGGTGAGAGAGAGAGAGAAGCGACGGAGTGAAAGAAGGAGGTGAGAGGAAGAGTCCAGAGAGAGGGGGGGGGGCAGGGAGAGAGAGAGAAGTGTGAGAAAGAGAAAGGAGAGAGAAAAAGGGAGTGGATAGAGAGAAAGCTGGGGAGGGGTGAAAGAGAAAGAAGTAGTGAGAAAGTGGAGGGGGAGAGAGAGAGAGAAAGAAGGGGGTGAGAGAAAGAGGGAGAGGCAGAGAGAGAAGTGATGGAGAGAAAGAGGGGCAGAGAAGTAATGGAGTGAAAGAAGGAGGTGAGAGAAAGAGGGAGAAAGATAGGGACGAGTGAAGTGATGGGAGAGAGAGTGGAGGAATGAGGAGAAAGATAGAGAGAGGGTGAAGAGAGAAGGAGGAGAAAGATAGAGGGAGGGTGAGGACAGTGGGGAGAGAAAGACGGAGGGGGAGAGAGGAAAAGAGCAAATAAATGCAACGAACAAAATTATCACGTTTCCCTTATG
This sequence comes from Ariolimax columbianus, assembly GCA_036924085.1. Lineage (NCBI taxonomy): Eukaryota > Metazoa > Mollusca > Gastropoda > Stylommatophora > Arionidae > Ariolimax > Ariolimax columbianus. The sequence continues at coordinate 28,368,213 of JAVGWX010000025.1, forward strand.
AACATATCTTTCCGAGGCTTTGTTAGTCAGGGTCAGGTGAAACATTCTGGTCAGACTATGTTAGTCAGGGTCAGGTGAAACATGCTGGTCAGACTATGTTAGTCAGGGTCAGGTGAAACATACTGGTCAGGCTTTGTTAGGGTCAGGTGAAACATGCTGGTCAGGCTATGTTAGTCAGGGTCAGGTGAAACATACTGGTCAGGCTTTGTTAGGGTCAGGTGAAACATTCTGGTCAGACTATGTTAGTCAGGGTCAGGTGAAACATGCTGGTCAGACTATGTTAGTCAGGGTCAGGTGAAACATACTGGTCAGGCTTTGTTAGGGTCAGGTGAAACATGCTGGTCAGGCTATGTTAGTCAGGGTCAGGTGAAACATGCTGGTCAGGCTATGTTAGTCAGGGTCAGGTGAAACATACTGGTCAGGCTTTGTTAGTCAGGGTCAGGTGAAACATGCTGGTCAGGCTTTGTTAGTCAGGGTCAGGTGAAACATGCTGGTCAGACTATGTTAGTCAGGGTCAGGTGAAACATACTGGTCAGGCTTTGTTAGGGTTAGGTGAAACATGCTGGTCAGGCTTTGTTAGTCAGGGTCAGGTGAAACATGCTGGTCAGACTATGTTAGTCAGGGTCAGGTGAAACATACTGGTCAGGCTTTGTTAGGGTTAGGTGAAACATGCTGGTCAGGCTATGTTAGTCAGGGTCAGGTGAAACATGCTGGTCAGACTATGTTAGTCAGGGTCAGGTGAAACATGCTGGTCAGACTATGTTAGTCAGGGTCAGGTGAAACATGCTGGTCAGGCTTTGTTAGTCAGGGCCAGGTGAAACATGCTGGTCAGACTATGTTAGTCAGGGTCAGGTAAAACATACTGGTTAGACTATGTTAGTCAGGGTTAGGTGAAACATGCTGGTCAGACTATGTTAGTCAGGGTTAGGTGAAATATCCCCATCTCCCTTTCAAGAAGTTCTCCCTGGAAACAGGATATTTCATGACAGGCTGGCTAACAAAGTGGGGATCGGCACTGTGATCCCCATATTGGCAAGCTCACTGAGAAGCCACGCATTGCACTACTTCTTAGTTTGTTCTCAAACTTCCACTACCAAGCCCTAAAAAGGGCTGTGCAAGTTGCAGGATGTTGTCCGGGGAACGGAATCCGCAATGTTGTAGTTTTAGGCCTGAAAAACGATATTTGGTCCGACACATCCGACTTTATCAGGAATTTTTTGGGTACTGGGCTAGCCTTCCCTCTTCGGTCCCTTCTCCTTAGCCAGTCTGCCCTGTTGCAGCCTGTTATCCAGGATCACCGTGTGGAGGTGTAGAAAGTTCTTCGGCAGCTCTGGGTCGCTAGCGGTCAGATTTGAGCCGCCGACCACTACAGCTCATACACTTGCTAGGCATTTTGATAGCCGCTGGACTAATTTTGCTCTATTGTCCTAGTCCGTCAGGAATGTCGCCAGGCCACGGATTTGACTAGTCGATGACTTACACTTGGGTCTACAGAAACGTGTTGCGGTTTTCAATTTAGATTAGTTTGTTTGTTTATTTTGTGGTGTTTCTCCCTCCGATTATCCTGGCATGGCTATCGGCTATTTGAAATAGTATTTCGGTTACAATGTGTCAGAATTACGCAGCCCAGTACAAACGGCTGAACTTCACGAGATTGGTGCCCTTCGCCCTGTTTTGCTAACAGTGCTGGCCTTGGTATGGCTAGATAATGTACACGTAGGCCAATAACGGGCTAACACATCGCCTGAAAAAGATTGCACCCTGCCCAAAACACATCGCTCACACACTGAGGGTTGCTACTATGACCTCTTGGGGTTACAGGAAAGTCATGACAAGGTGTTGAAGAAATTTGTTGTAAACAGAAGACTCTGCAGTCTTCTAAACCCGAACAATGACAAGAGGTTAAGAATGGTGTACACCTGCGATCACACTATGTAGGTGTTTGTACGGTGGCCTTTGTCTTGTCCGCAACCTTAAAGTTCTACTCTGATTTTGTTTTCCCTCAGATCAAATTGTTGGTGCTTTAGGATTGGGTTGAGACATGAGACAATTTTTTTCTGGCAAAGATGGCGCCATAACTGGCTGCGAGTCTACATTTCTCTACTATTTTAAATCATTAAGGATGCCGCCAGACCACGGATTTGCCTGGAATTCACACTAGTCGACGACTTACACTTGTGTTCACGGAAACGTGGTGTTGTTTTCCGTCTGGACTTGTTATTTCGTTCTTTTTTTGTGATTTCTTCCATCCGTTTATCCTGGTCTAGACGCCGGTTGAATGACACTGCGCTTATACCTGTGTCGCATTTCACGGGTTAGTTCTGCCGGTTCACCTTCACGAATTTGGCGCGTGGGAATTTTAGATGCTACTACGATGAGTGTTGTCCATACGACCTCTTGTGGTTATCGAAAAGGCACGACAAACTGCGTTAGATGCCTTCCCACCTTTCTACCCTGCGGGTTACATGTTTACGGAAAGGCTTCGGTGGTAACCCTGAGGCAAAATCTGCATCCTATGCTATCTCCAGTCGTCTCGATGAATGTCTTGCCACTGGCAAAAGGTAGCTTAGGCTCTGTGAGTGAGGTTGACAAAAGGCGCAGTTTCTTCCTCACTTTAATCCAAATCACCCATTTCAGCAGACACAGCAAGAGATTCGACTGTCCACACGGCGAAACAAAGAGAGTGGTCTTCATCACTTGTGATGGACAACTATTATGAGACATGTCTGCATACAGAGCTCATGTAGTCGCACCTGTAGTCCATCCATTGTTCATGCTTTGGGATTTGGTTGAGTCATGCCTGCATATCGAGCTCATGCAGTCACACCTGTAGTCCATCCATCGGGATGGGTTTGAGACATGCCTGCATACAGAGCTCATGCAGTCACACCTGTAGTCCATCCATCGGGATGGGTTTGAGACATGCCTGCATACAGAGCTCTTGTAGTCACACCTGTAGTCCATTCATTGATTCCCACAGATGTTGTTGTAGATTATGTTTTAGTAGTTCTTTGGTCAGTGGGGATGTAAGGTCTTGATTGCTCCGGTATATGTTAATCTATAAATACTTTTATTGCCTCGGTTGCATTGACACCATTAGGATGCAAGTATAATTATAGATTTACAAATATTTGTCAGAATTTGCACGAATACTGGGTTAGCCATAAACGGCTAGCAAGTTATCAGCGAAAAGCCAACTCCAAGGTAAATGGTCGTCCTAACAGCCTCCAAGCCATCTCAAGCCACAAACAAGACAGACTCCAGAAGCATACTCCAAGCCATCTCAAGCCCCAAACAAGACAGAGTCCAGGAGTGTATTCCAAGCCATCTCAAGCCACAAACAAGATAGACTCCAGAAGCGTACTCCAAGCCATCTCAAGCCCCAAACAAGACAGACTCCAGAAGCATACTCCAAGCCATCTTAAGCCTCAAACAAGATAGACTCCAGAAGCGTACTCCAAGCCATCTCAAGCCCCCAAACAAGACAGACTCCAGAAGCATACTCCAAGCCATCTCAAGCCTCAAACAAGACAGAGTCCAGGAGTGTATTCCAAGCCATCTCAAGCCGCACACAAGATAGACTATCACACAAAATAAAATACATTGGGTTGCTGTCCCAAAAAACAGATCTAGTCCTACAGTGGACTCTGGCCCAACGTGGGATCTTTGGAAACGAGAATGAAGATGAACTCACAAAAGCCGGAAGTGGCAGCACGCAGACTCCCCATCCAGAGCTATAGCGAAGCAAAGATCCCCAACACAGCACCGTTACCCCGGGGAAGCAAACCCTTAGAAAATGCAGGAGGGAGCAAACCCTTACATGAGATGCATGCTGATGTCGGATGCACTGGGTCGACAAGCGCAAAATAAAAACACAGTGCAATGCGCACGGGCTTAGGGAATTGAGAAATAAGGCGAACGCAAAAAAAATTAAAAAATACTCATCAAACGATCCACGAGGACGGAATGGGGAGACTTGCAAAAACAAAATACAAGCCAGAAAATGACAGCATAGACTTGGCAGACAAAGATCTTCTGACTCCGAACATATCCCGGCAGACTGCCGCAATTATACATACCAAAGAGAGACAGTCTGACCTTGGGCAGCGACCATGCTCGTAAAACTATTGGGGACCGGCAAAGACCTAAAACGCAGTCTTCTTCGCAATCTTCGTCGAGCTAAAAGCCCAGTATCGGTTGATCGAAGAAGAAGCCCAGCACACTAACAAATCAAATCAGTCAAGCTATTCTGCAAAAAAACAAAAGTACAATTGAAACACTTACCATTATAAACGTCTGCTCCAGTTTCTTGCCCACAATCCCCTTCGCCAATTTCCTGTTCTTCAAAGTTTATCTGTAGACAATCAAGTAAAGTAAAGTAACCCATAGCATTACTGCCGTAAGGGTGTGAGATGTTAGCAATCTCACATTTCAAAGACTTGGCTATATGAGGGCGGTAGCCATCTCCTCTCCCTCGCCGCTTTTACTTCCCGGACTGAACCGGTACCCATTAAGGCTGGGTCAACCCGGGAGCCTCAACTGGGGAATGAACCCAGGACCACTCAGATGCGAAGCCAGCGCACTAACCACTGCGCTACGCGGCTCTCTAGACAATAAAGAGCAGAGTCAAAATTTACTAACAGCACATTTCAGATCTATAAAAACTGTCAGTAAATATAAAGCAGCTGTGGTTGTGGCTCAAACCCAGTATTTTCAGAGCTAATTCCAACCTGGTCTCACCTGTATCCAGACTACCATCTCTTTCACCTGAACCAAGACGACCCAAACTCTCGCCTGTCTCAGTGTTTCTCAACCACTTTACCCTTGCGGAACCCAGATATAGACTTTATTCTTATCCATCTTCGTTTGTTCTCAATCTCCCATTACCAAGTCTGGAACAGGCTTTTGCAATTAGCAGGATGTAGTCCAGATAACGGAATGCGCAGTGTCGATAGTTTACAGCTTGGCTGCGATATTAAACTTAACGTCTTTATACTGGTTTAGAAGACTCTGCAGAGTCTGTATACAACCAGTTTCATTTACATTACCTTGCCCTAAAAGCTATGCGCATCCAATTTATTCTTAAATGCATTAATTGTCCCTGTCTCCATTACCTCCTGTGGCAATGCATTCCAAGCATACACCACTCTCTGACTAAAAACATATTTCTTAATATCTAATCTGGACCTCTCTTTAGTTAATTTGTAGCTATGCCCTCTTGTTCTTGTGAGTAGCTGTATTGTAAAAAAAACTTTGTATAGTCTAATTTATCCATTCCTCTGATAATCTTATAAACCTGTATTACCTCGAATTCCTCTCTTCTAGACACTGTAGGCCGGTTTTTCAGTCTTTCCTCACAACCCCTTTCGGGATCAAGATGCTGAACAGCCCATGAGCTGCAGTGGTCAGCGACCCATAGCTGACTGCTAGCATCAGGGCAAGCGAACCAGAGCTGCCAAGACCCTTCTACGCCTCCACGCAGTGATCCTGGATAACAGGCTGCAGCAGAGCAGACTGGCTAAGGAGAAGGGATTGAAGAGGGAATGCTAATTCGGTACTAAAAAAATTATTGCTGGAGTCGGATGTGTTGGACCGAAAGGTGCAAATATCGCAGTCAAGCTGTAAACTACGACACAATGCATTTCATTTTCTGGACAACATTCTGCTACTTAACCCCTCTCTCACCTGTCCCTAGACTAACCCATCTCACACCTGTCCCTAGACTAACCCCTCTCTCACCTGTCCCTAGACTAACCCCTCTCTCACCTGTCCCTAAACTAACCCCTCTCTCACCTGTCCCTAGACTAACCCCTCTCTCACCTGTCCCTAGACTAACCCCTCTCTCACCTGTCCCTAGACTAACCCCTCTCTCACCTGTCCCTAAACTAACCCCTCTCTCACCTGTCCCTAGACTAACCCCTCTCTCACCTGTCCCTAAACTAACCCATCTCTCACCTGTCCCTAAACTAACCCATCTCTCACCTGTCCCTAAACTAACCCATATCTCACCTGTCCCTAAACTAACCCCTCTCTCACCTGTCCCTAGACTAACCCCTCTCTCACCTGTCCCTAAACTAACCCATCTCTCACCTGTCCCTAAACTAACCCATCTCTCACCTGTCCCTAAAATAACCCATCTCTCACCTGTCCCTAAACTAACCCATCTCTCACCTGTCCCTAAACTAACCCCTCTCTCACCTGTCCCTAGACTAACCCCTCTCTCACCTGTCCCTAGACTAACCCCTCTCACACCTGTCCCTAGACTAACCCCTCTCTCACCTGTCCCTAGACTAACCCCTCTCACACCTGTCCCTAGACTAACCCCTCTCTCACCTGTCCCTAAACTAACCCCTCTCTCACCTGTCCCTAGACTAACCCCTCTCTCACCTGTCCCTAAACTAACCCCTCTCTCACCTGTCCCTAGACTAACCCCTCTCTCACCTGTCCCTAGACTAACCCCTCTCTCACCTGTCCCTAAACTAACCCCTCTCTCACCTGTCCCTAAACTAACCCCTCTCTCACCTGTCCCTAGACTTACCCATCTCTCACCTGTCCCTAAACTAACCCCTCTCTCACCTGTCCCTAGACTAACCCCTCTCTCACCTGTCCCTAAACTAACCCCTCTCTCACCTGTCCCTAAACTAACCCATCTCTCACCTGTATATGCGACAGCACATCTTTCATATTTGATGCATCATTCTCTAACTTTGTCAGATGACTTGAATTATCATGCAGTTCCCGTCGCAGGTGACAATTTTCGGACTTGAGTGACGCCACCTAGACGGAGACACAGAAACAACAGCATCATTCCCATCTTCGTCGCTGTTCTTCGAAAATAATCGTATCTATTTCCCTCAGTAAACCGGCAGGCTGTTGCCAGGTTGGCACATAGACAAAGTAGCAACAATGATAAAAACGACAAATATACTGGAATACAATCAGGCAGATCAGTACCCGATGCCTGTCAGTTAGAAGCTGTCCTTTTGTTTTGCGAACCCATCTGGTCAGCCCTTAGAGGGCGTCGTCCCGTATCTTCCGTGGTTTGCCTTGTGCACTCATATTTGACTATTGGTAGAAAGTTTCTGGGTGTTTGTCTTCTTACGCCTCACTAGGCTCCCGGGTTTGTGTTTCTGTTTGTAGGAATTGACGGCACTGCACTCCGGGCATACCCATAGGTGCTCAGTCCCTCCCAGCAAATGGTGCAGAGTCTGGATGCTGATGGGCCATGTAGCTTGCTGATTGTACACTCTCCTGCCCCACCCTCTCATGTGACATACTCCGGCTGAACCTCGTTTGATGCCGAAACTTTTCATTCTGTGGATTGCTGATTCATCTATTTCGGTGTCCTCATACAGCAGACGGTCGTTGATTGATTTGTTTGTTTTGCGTTCGCCGTATTTCTCTAATCCCCAAGGCAGTGTGCATTGCACTGTGGTTTTTATTTTGCGCCTGTCGGCCCAGTGCATCCGACTTCAGCATGCATTTTATGTAAGGGTCTGCTTCCTCCTGCAATTTTCGAAGAGTTTGTTTCCCCGGGGTAACGGCCGGTGCTATGATGGGGATCGAACCCAGCACCTTCTGGTTGGCAAATGCCCAACTCACACGCTGAGTGACGTTACTACGACCTCTTGCGGTTGTAGGAAAGGCACGACATACAACGTTAGATATATTTATATGTACACATACATTTATATTATACACACTAGCATGACTGTGCAGGTACTTGAACCTTTACTGAAGCTGTGAACTGTCACTACCATTGTTTGAGAAAAAAGAGGACACCGCCTCCTCGTCGGTAGATTTAGTTTTACTTTCATCACTCGACTTAGAACCAAGACTAGATAAAGAAATCGAAATAGCGCTATTAGAACGATCGATATCTTCATGATCACTACCATTCGCAATAATATAATCTAACCATTCCCGAGCTTGTACTGATAACACTTCAAAGCTGCCCTCTCAAAAATATTATGGTTTCCAAGTTACGAAACTAAACATTTTTTCCACAAAACTCACAATAACTCTTCCAAAAATGAAAAGTAAAAAATCTGGACTTCCGCCAATAACCGAAATAAAACATTTAGGGGAACTAGGAATGGGAAAATATGTGATTTTGTGAACAGTCGTTAAAGCCGGTATATCCGCTCCTGGGTTTTCTAGAAAAAAAACGGAAGTTGGTGTATCCACTCGTGGGAGTGAATGAGTTGATGCAGGAAATGAAGAACTGGCAATGGCGGAAACATTTATATATGTCAGAAGCGCAGTTACACCAGACAATTTAACGGACAGACGTCAGAAGTAGAATGAACAAGGCCAGTGTGGCCTTTGCTGGCTTAAACAAAGTTTAGAAGTCATCGCAGCACAGCACAAACACTAAACTAATAATACAAGTGATGTGTGCTCTCTGTGCATCTGTTTGGGGTGAATTGCTGGAGAGTAATTGAAACTGAAACATCAAAGCTTGACCACTTCCATTGCAGAAGTAGAAGTTATTTCATGGGCCACAAAACCGTGCCAATCGCAGCTCAGATGGACTGGCCATGTTGTCCGTATGTCAGATGAGCGGCTTCCAAAGAAAATATTCTATGGCGAGCTCGTTGTGGCCAAATAAAACGTTACAAAGACAATCTGGAAACCTCAATAAAGAACTGCGGCATTGACCTTCATTTGAAGAACATTGCTGCTGATCGCTCTGCCTGGCATAGTAAAATCTATGCTGACACAGCGCATATGGAGCAGACAAAAATCAAGGAAGATGCATGGAGACATGCCACACGAAAGGCAAGAAACGAGTTTCCTTCGTCTAACGGTGTTTCTCTGCCCTCAGTGTGACGGACGTTTTCGGGCTCAGATTGGTTTGATAAGCCACCTACAAACCCACTCCAGGATTGACAGATGACAATGTGGTTCTCTCCGGAAACGAGTGACAAACAACAACCAATGATAAAAGTATAGAACTCACTATCTATCCACCTGGTTCCCTTTGGAGCACAAGCCCATCTTTTTTGTGGTTTCTACAACAATTTTTTTCAAGTTGTTTGCGAATGCCCACAATGAGTAGGTTACTCTTTTTTGCGCCCTGAAAAGGATGTTAAGTTGCAGGTTGGGATCAAGACGCTGAGCTACAGCGGTCAGCGACCCATAGCTGACTGCTAGCGTCAGGACCAGCGAAACAGAGCTGCCAAGACCCTTCTACACCTCCACTCGGTGATCCTGGATAACAGGCTGCAGCAGGGCAGACTGGCTAAGGAGAAGGGATTGAAGAGGGAATGCTAACCCGGTTCTCAACAAATGCTTGCTGAAGTCGGATGTGTTGGACAGAAAGGTGCAAATATCGGAGTCAAGCTGTAAACTACGACAACACATTCCATTCTCTGGACTACATTCTGCTACTTAAGCCCTTTTAGGGTTCGGTAGCGGGAGATTGAGAACGAACGAAGCCGAGCCGAGCGGCAGGTCGCAATAGCTCTCCTTACACCCCAAGCGTGCTGATGATGGTGGACCGGGGTCCTCAGCCGGCTGTGCTATGCTTAGCATCATCTGCGTGTCACTCACTACTACGGGGATCACGCCTATCCCTCACCTCATTAGCCAGGCTGCCATGATAACAGCCTGTTTCCAGGTAGGGCTACTAGTAAGCCAAGGTGAGGGTCTTGGTCAGTATGCTTTGCCTGAACCAGACCAACATGTCTGATCAGTATATTTTGCCTGACCAGACGTTAGTCTTCCTTCTCGTTCTGGAAAGTTACCCCCCTTCGTCTGAGTTCGTTCTCAATGTCCCGCTACCAAGCCCTGAACGGGGCTTTGCGAGTGGCAGGATGTAGTCCGGAGAACGGAATGTGTTGTGTCACTAGTTTACAGCTTGACTGTCATATTTCTACCTTTCGGTCAGACACATCTGTCTTCAGCAGGAAACTTACCCTAACTATCCGCTACATACAAAGTGACACAAAATGTACACATGACCCAAGCACTGACCTGTTTCAAGAGATCATCATAGGACGAGAAAGCCATATGCCTGTCGTGTGTTTTTATCCACTGTTGAAGATTGAGGAATGTGCTTTGGCAGATGTAGAAGATGTACGAGAAGACAACTTGATATGTGTAGCTCAACCTCCAATCTTGTAGCACGATAACACAGTCACATGACTTCTTTCTGTACTACACCTGTGTAAATAGATGTGTATATATCAACACAAAACAATTTGTTTGAAAAGTTGTACGAGGGGGTAATTAATATACAGGAAATGATGCAGGGTAGCTAGAAAGACAGCTGGTCATTCCACCTAGGAAGGGAGCTGGTCATTCCACCTAGGAAGGGAGCTGGTCATTCCACCTAGGAAGGGATTTGGTCATTGTACCTATGAAGGGAGCTGGCCATTCCACGTAGGAAGGGAATTAGTCATTCCACCTAGGAAGGGAGCTGGTCATTCCACCTAGGAAGGTAGCTGGTCATTCCCGCTAGGAAGGAAATTGGTCATTCTGCCTAGGAAGGTAGTTGGTCATTCCACGTAGGAAGGGAGCTGGTCGTTCCACCTATGAAGGGAATTGGTCATTCTATGTAGGTAGGGAGCTGGTCATTCCACCTAGGAAGGGAGCTGATCATTCCACATAAAGGGAGCTGGTCATTCCACGTAGGAAGGGAATTGGTCATTCCACCTAGGAAGGGAATTGGTCATTCCACCTAGGAAAATAGCTGGTCATTGTACCTATGAAGGGAGCTGGTCATTCCACGTAGGAACGTAGCTGGTCATTCTACCTAGGAAGGGAATTGGTCATTCTACCTAGGAAGGGAGCTGGTCATTCTACATAGGAAGGGAGCTGATCATTCCACCTAGGAAGGGAGCTGGTCATTTCACATAGGAAGGGAATTAGTCATTCTATCTAGGAAGGGAGCTGGTCATTCCACATAGGAAGGGAATTGGCCATTCTACCTAGGAAGGGAGCTGGTCATTCTACCTAGGAAGGGAGCTGGTCATTTCACCTAGGAAGGGAGCTGGTCATTTCACATAGGAAGGGAATTGGTCATTCTATCTAGGAAGGGAGCCGGTCATTCCACCTAGGAAGGGAGCTGGTCATTCCACCTAGGAAGGGAGCTGGTTATTCCACCTAGGAAGGGAGCTGGTCATTCCACCTAGGAAGGGAGCTGGTCATTCCACCTAGGAAGGAAGCTGGTCATTCCACGTAGGATAGAAGTTAGCCACCCCACCTATGGGAGTAGTTAGTCATTCCACCTAGGGGGGGTAGCTGTTCATTCTACTTAGTAGAGGAGTTAGCCACCCCACCTAGGGAGGGGGGGGGAGCTGTTCATTCTATTGAGGACAGGAGTTAGCCACCCCACCTAGGAAGGTTGTTGGTCATTCCACCTAGGAAGGGAATCAGCCACCCCACCTAGGAAGGGAGCTGGTCATTCTACCTAGGAAGGGAGTTAATCATTCTACCTAGGAAGGGAATCAGCCACTCCACCTAGGAAGGTAGTTGGTAATTCTACCTAGGAAGGGAATCAGCCATCCCACCTAGGAAGGGAGCTGGTCATTCTACCTAGGAAGGGAGTTGATCATTCCACCTAGGAAGGGAATCAGCCATCCCACCTAGGAAGGTAGTTGGTCATTCCATCTAGGGGGGGTAGCTGTTCATTCTACTTAGTAGAGGAGTTAGCAGCCCCACCTGGGGGGGGGGGGGGGAAGCTGTTCATTCTACTGGGGACAGGAGTTAGCCACCCCACCTAGGAAGGTAGTTGGTCATTCCACCTAGGAAGGGAATCAGCCACCCCACCTAGGAAGGTAGTTGTTCATTCTACCCTAGGAAGAGAATCAGCCACCCCACCTAGGAAGGTAGTTGGTCATTCCACCTAGGAAGGGAATCAGCCATCCCACCTAGGAAGGGAGCTGGTCATTCTACCTAGGAAGGTAGTTGATCATTCTACCTAGGAAGGGAGTTGATCATTCTACCTAGGAAGGGAGCTGGTCATTCTACCTAGGAAGGTAGTTGGTCATTCTACCTAGGAAGGGAATCAGCCATCCCACCTAAGAAGGGAGCTGGTCATTCTACCTAGGAAGGGAGTTGATCATTCCACCTAGGAAGGGAATCAGCCATCCCACCTAGGAAGGTAGTTGGTCATTCTACCTAGGAAGGGAATCAGCCACCCCACCTAGGAAGGGAGCTGGTCATTCTACCTAGGAAGGGAGTTGATCATTCTACCTAGTAAGGGAATCAGCAACTCCACCTAGGAAGGGAGTCAGCCACCCCACCTAGGAAGGGAATCAGCCACCCCACCTAGGAAGAGAGTCAGCCATCCCACCTCAGAAAAGAATCAGCCACCTGACCCAGTAATGGAATCAGTCCAACCCCGCCCCCCCCCCCTCCACCTAGGAAGTGTTCCAGCCACTTCCCCCTCCCCCCATCATTCCCACATAAGGGCACCTTATTCTGCCGGACCTGAGTAAAATTTCAAAACTTTCTAATCTGAATTGCTGGTCCATTAATTGCAGTGCCTTCCCCTCTATCCATTCCAAATACCCCCATCGCAGGTGCTCCTGATACGAGCTCATTCATTCCCGCAGACAGGACAGTATAGATCCACACAAGATTATGAAGGTTCGAGGCCTCTATGTCCGTTATTCATTTACACCATAGCCAGGCCTGTAGTACAATCTGAAGCTAGGACTGAGAGTCAGAAATGATTACAGTCTCTGTTAAACAGGTTCCAGATTACCACGGAGTGGTCTGCCAGGGTCTCTGTGTACGACAAGGACAAGAATAGCACCACTGCCACACAGAGAACATGTCGTAAGAGGAGACTAACTGTGTGACACCGGCCATGGTTAGATGGTTTTTAAGAGCAGCATTGATGATGCCTAACAGGCTGCGGGTCTACTTTGCTTTAGTGTTTGAGTCAATTAAGATGGACTCGCACATCGGCTAAACACCCTTCGTTGCACTTGTCCAACGCAGCGGAGAAATAAGCTGCTCAGGCAGGAAATCCTCGTCCCAGCTACATCCAGCTAGGACATCCGAAGTACAGGTCAACTAAGACTGAGATTAAGATAACCAGCTCAGAGCCGAAGTCACTGCCCTGATCTTCACTCTCACACTAGAGGTTGTTGTGGTCGAGAGGTAAGACACTCGCCTCTCAAGGTAATGAACAGAAATGGTGCGGGTTGTTAGCGTCCCGCAGGTTCCAAGTGATCCCTGGTCTCGAAGAGGTGAGACCAGAATGGCTGCAGCTTGAATCGTCTTGCCACTGGCCTAAGGTAGCTCGGGACCAGAGAGTGAGGTTGATAACCAGCGCAGCTTCTTCCTCACTATAATCCTTCTTCTTCTGTGTTCGTTTTCAATCTCCCGCTACCAAGCCCTGAACAGGGCTTTGCATATAGCAGTCTGGAGAACGGAATGCGCTGTGTCGCTAGTTTACAGCTTGACTGCAATATTTACACCTTTCAGTCCAATACATCTGTCTCCGGCGGCACTATAATTCAAATACAGCGCATGTTACATCATCAAGACAAAAACTGTCTGATGATGTCCCCATCATCGCTTGCGATGGGCACACTAACTTTTAGAGGTTGTTGTCAAGTATGCACCACTGCTCTCAGCAACAACCCTGCCTCTCACTCTAGCAAAGACCCCCCAACCGGCTTTCTTACAGTACAGATCCATCTTACTTTCATTAAAAGAAATGCTGATGTCAAAAGGTTATTCACGTATATCCCATGCTTATCAGAGTTTTCGTTTGGGGATGTTGGTTTTTACAACTGGGTTGTTCAAGAAACACCACACCAACCTTGTCAGAATTTTATTTTTGTTTACCTTATTTCTCTATTCCCCAAGGCAGTGCGAGCTACACTATGTTTTTATTTTGCGCCTGTCTGCCCAGTGCATCTGACTTCGGCGTGCATTTTAATTAATGGTCTGCTTCCTCTTGCATTTTTTAAGGTTTGCTTCCCTGGGGCTATGATTGGGGAGCAAACCCAGCACCTTCTGATTGTTAGCCATGTCACCTAACCACTAGCCCACGGCGTCCCTTGTCGATGATGATATAAACCCTTTAGCTGTGAGGTGGCAGCCATGGCAACCCAATGCCTCCCCTTTAGCTGTGAGCTGGCAGCTCCTGACAACCCAATACCTCCCCTTTAGCTGTGAGCTGGCAGCTCCTGACAACCCAATACCTCCCCTTTAGCTGTGAGCTGGCAGCGCCGGACAACCCAATGCCTCCCCTTTAGCTGTGAGCTGGCAGCTCTTGACAACCCAATGCATCCCCTTTAGCTGGCAGCTCCTGACAACCCAATGCCTCCCCTTTAGCTGTGAGCTGGCAGCTCCTGACAACCCAATGCCTCCCCTTTAGCTGTGAGCTGGCAGCTCTTAACAACACAATGCCTCCCCTTTAGCTGGCAGCTCCTGACAACCCAATGCCTCCCAGACAAAAGCACACGCCCTCCTCAATTGTTGTAGTGATGTGTACAGTATCGTGTGTATGGTGTTGGGAGCAGCAGGTTCCGCAGATCGGCCAGCCTTGGGCACAAAGTCAGGAGGTGCTCGACTAACTCCTCATGGCTGTGGCAGAACCTGCAGTTTGGTTCACGTAGTTGGTCTAATCTGTGCAGTTGTTTGTTGAGAAAGGCATGGTCTGTTCTCAGCTTGAAGATCAAACTCTGGTCTTTTCATTTAAGTTTCTTGGCTGGGTCCTCAGGAATCTGGTTTTGCTTGGTTTTTTTAAAATATATTCGGCCTGTCTGGGGTGTGGTCCACTGATCTAGCCACTCCTGCCCATAGTAATTTTTGATGATTTTCTTGCACGGGATGTGACGAAAGCTACTGCAACCCGCCACCCTTTTCAGGGCGAGCAAAAAGAGTAACCTACCCAATGTGGGCATTCGCAAACAACAACCACAACAACCCTGTCTCTCCATGATATGTCATGGGCGGATCTTAGGCGGCATAGACATGACCTTGGTCTTAGCTGTAAGTTTGGAGATTTCCAGAAAACGCGTTGTGAGTCGCGAAAAATGTGGCAGCAGCTGTGCCGTGTGCCAACCAATCATTCAATGTGATTGCCTATAGCGATGTCTAGGAAGAGCTTATCGATCGTTAATGTTGGACCCCAAGTAAGTGAACTGGTCCACAGCGGCTAATTTAATTTATAGTTGTAGATGGTAATGTTTGGAGTGACGTCTACGTCTGGCCCCAGCACATTTATTTAGTGTCGAACTGTCTATTGTGAGGTTAAAATCTGTGCACGCCTAAAGAAGCATTATCATATCAAGCTCTGCCTGCCTGGAGTTCCCGCTGTGACTAATAATTGCAGCTTCATCCAAAAATAACAAGTCCCTGAGAGTAGCTTTCCAGATCTTAGTTTTTACCTTGAGCCTTGCAAGATTAACTTAACCAAATTATACTGGCTAATAGGATCAAGATGCGGCAGTGGTCAGCGACCCATAGCTGACTGCTAGAGTCAGGACCAACGAACCATAGCTGCCAAAACCCTTCTACACCTCCACGTGGTGATCCTGGATAACAGGCTGCAGCAGGGCAGACTGGCTAAGGAGAAGGGATCGAAGAGGGAATCCTAACCCGGTACTCAAAAAATGCTTGCCGAAGTCGGATGTGTTGGACCGAAAGGTGCAAATTTCGCAGCCAAGCTGTAAACTACGACACAACGCATTCTGTTCTCTGGACTACATTCTGCTACTTAAGCCCTTTCAGAGTTTGGTAGTGGGAGATTGAAAACGAACGAAGAAACTGGTTTATAAGGCTCTACAGTCTATATACAACCAATTTATTCCACTGATACTGAAATAACTTACTGTGATCATCCAATCTATTTTTGTTATGCATTAACTGACTCTGCCTCCATCACATCCTACAGAAATGCATTCCAAGAATTTACCCCCTCTGCCTAAAACATGTTTTCCTAATATCTAATCTGGACCTGTCTTTAAACAATTTCTAACTGTTCCCTCTTCTTGTAGCCGGTCGTGCTTTTAAAAACTTGTTATAGTCTATTTATCCTTTCCATTTATTAATTTAAAAACTTGTTATAGTCTATTTATCCTTTCCATTTATTAATTTAAAAACTTGTTATAGTCTATTTATCCTTTCCATTTATTAATTTAAAAACTTGTTATAGTCTATTTATCCTTTCCATTTATTAATTTAAAAACTTGTTATAGTCTATTTATCCTTTCCATTTATTAATTTAAAAACTTGTTATAGTCTATTTATCCTTTCCATTTATTAATTTAAAAACTTGTTATAGTCTATTTATCCTTTCCATTTATTAATTTAAAAACTTGTTATAGTCTATTTATCCTTTCCATTTATTAATTTAAAAACTTGTTATAGTCTATTTATCCTTTCCATTTATTAATTTAAAAACTTGTTATAGTCTATTTATCCTTTCCATTTATTAATTTAAAAACTTGTTATAGTCTATTTATCCTTTCCATTTATTAATTTAAAAACTTGTTATAGTCTATTTATCCTTTCCATTTATTAATTTAAAAACTCGTTATAGTCTATTTATCCTTTCCATTTATTAATTTAAAAACTTGTTATAGTCTATTTATCCTTTCCATTTATTAATTTAAAAACTTGTTATAGTCTATTTATCCTTTCCATTTATTAATTTAAAAACTTGTTATAGTCTATTTATCCTTTCCATTTATTAATTTAAAAACTCGTTATAGTCTATTTATCCTTTCCATTTATTAATTTAAAAACTTGTTATAGTCTATTTATCCTTTCCATTTATTAATTTAAAAACTTGTATTAAGTGACCTCGAATTCTTCTCTGTTCAAGACACTGAAGACCAGCCCTTTTTAGTCTTTCCTCATAACTATAAATTCTGAAACCCTCAATCGTTTTTGTAGCTCTTCTTTGTAGACTATCCTTTCTATCCACTCTATTATATGGACTCCACACCTGAAAACAGAACTCTAATCTAGGTCTTACTAATGATTTATATAGTTTGACTCACTTCCTTGCTCTTATGGAAAATGTTTAATTTTATCATGCCAAGTATTGCACAAGCCATTTTCACTGCCACCTGGAATTGCTCCCGCATCTTACCTGTATGATCTATTATAACTCCTAGGTCCCTTAACTTTTTTATTGTTCGCTATCATCATGTATATATTGCTTATTGATATTCCCATGTGGATGATTGTACATTTTTTTACATTAAACTCCATCTGCCAGCTATCAGTTAATTGTATTTAAATCTGATCTCAATAGACAAAAAAAAAGGATCCACTTTTGCCGGAGAAGATACCCTGCTGCATAATTTTGCGTCATCCGCAAACTTTCTTCAGTCATTAATCTGATATCAATGTCCAAATCATTTATATATATATCATTTACAATCATTTATATCCACCAAGAACAAAATTGGTCCCAATACTAATCCCCGAGGCACTATACTTAGTCTGTCAGTCACAGTACTCATTTATACGCACTGAACTGGGCACTCTCTGCCTTCAGCCCGTCAACCAATTTTCTATCCAATTGGCAACTCCGTCACCTATACCATATGATTTCAACTTCTGAAACAATCGTTGATGAGGTACTCTATATCAAAAAGGCTTTTGCAAAATCAACATTTACATAGATAACAATAACATCCACCAACCCTCC
This sequence comes from Ariolimax columbianus, assembly GCA_036924085.1. NCBI lineage: Eukaryota > Metazoa > Mollusca > Gastropoda > Stylommatophora > Arionidae > Ariolimax > Ariolimax columbianus. The sequence continues at coordinate 28,385,845 of JAVGWX010000025.1, forward strand.
ACCATCTAACATTTTGATAACCTCTTCCGTGAATTCTAATGGATTAGTTAAACACGATCAGCCTCTAGTAAACCGATTCTGATTATATTAAACTTGCCTAACTGCAGTACTATGTAAACTATGTTGTCTTTGATAATGAAGTTTTGAAAACTCGTCAAATTCACTGAACTGGCTGGATCTGATTTCTTGCCCTTTTTTTAACAAGGCACAAGAGGATCACACCTGCATCTTTCTGCATCATTAAACAGACAACCACCCGACCCAGTGTGAGGCAAATCCCTATTTGTTGTATTATCAAATGAAAATGCATTGGATTGAGATTAACTATTATTATTGTTTGTTATTATTTTTAATCCTTTACTTTCAGTAGTTCACACTTAACGAAGAAGTCAATTATCAATTAGTATTACAATATTAAAGCGCTGAAGGCTTGTTAAAAGTCATCCACAACACACATATCAACGATTTACATCGGACAACTCCATTAATATTCGGCACAGCCAGTGTGAGGTGCAAACATTTTATTTCCTTTTAAACCCCAGACAACAAAACGTACCACAACAAAGACCTAGCTCTTGCCAGCAAGCTATCGTTAATAGGTAAACATGCAGCTACTTAGCCCAATATTTTTACATAAAAACGTTCAAAACAATCCAGAAAGCAAGAAAACATTAATTACCCTAATCCTGTGTATGAAAGCTTTCAAAATTCAACACAAAACTATTATTCCGTCGAGCAAAGACGGCGTTGAAAGGCCAGCCATTGTATGCACTTGAGCCTGATACTGAGTTATCCGCCATTAAATGTGTACTATGACGTCACACAGCACGGCGATGGCCATTGGTTGGGAGCATTTCAAAACACCTGCCGCTCAAATAGCGGGACAAACCATTCTATACCTTTCAGGAACAGATGTTGCTGCACCCTGGGCAAACTTATAGGTGCTCTGTCTCACATTCTTATATGGTAGAAATTGATGTCCCAGTAGCTGATGTTTTGTTTTGGTCTGTCAGGAGTTGGCGTCACTGCACTTAGGGGATGTTCAGTTTTTGCAGGATTCACCTTCGCAAAAAGGCGATCAGTGGACGCTTATGGAAGAGTGATAATGACAGAGCGTGGATACTGATGGATGAGTGTGGATGCTGATAGAGGAGTGTGGATACTGATGAGAAGTGTGGATACATATGCAAGAGAATGGATACAGAGAGAGGAGGGTAGATACTTGTAGAAAAGTATGGATGCTGATGGAGGAGTGTGGATATTGATGGAAGACTGTGGATACGGATGCAAGAGGGTGGAAACTGATAGAGAAGTGTGGATAGTGATATACGAGTGTGGATACAGATACGAGGCTTGGTCAAATGAAACCGGACCTAACTGCACAAAGTGAACATACATGCGATGCACATGATGACGCCACTTCTAATGTAAACAGCACATACCAACAGCCAAGTTTGCAAAATTTAATTATCCTATAACTCATAGTTTCCTCAGCAGACCGTTGAAAACATGGTGGGTGTGAGACGGAATCCGTCCACAGTTGATCAGCGAGCGGTGATTCGGTTTCTAACAGCTGAAGGATGTCGACAAGTTGACATTCATCGCAGAATGTTTTCAACGGTCTGCTGAGGAAATTATGAGTTGGAGGATAATAAAATTTTGCAAACTTGGCGATTGGTATGTGCTGTTTACATCAGAAGTGACGTCATCATGCGCATCGTACGTATGTTCACAGTTAGGTCCGGTTTCATTTGAACACGTCTCGTGGATAGAAGAACGTGGACGGGGATAAAACAGTGTGGGTGTTGCTGGAGGGGTGTGGATAGTAATAGCAGAATGTGGGATAATGATGTTTCTAGTATCTTGATGTTCTGTTCTGAATTGATGTCACTGCGCTCTGGACAAACTCATAGATGCTCCATCGACACACATACATAGATACACACATAGACACACACAGAGACACAGACACACCCAGACAAATACAGAGACACATACATACACAAACACACAAGCACAGACTGAAACACACAAGCACATACATAAACAAATACACAAGCACAGACAGAAACACACACACAAATGCACACACACACATACAACCACAGACAGAAATACACACACAAACTCACACCCACACACACATGCCCATACATAAACACAAATACACACGCACATACATAAATAAACACACACATGCAAATACAGAAATAAACACACACATACATACACATGCACATACATAAATAAACACACACACAAACACACACGCACATACATAAATAAACACACACATGCAAATACAGAAATAAACACACATACACATGCACATACATAAATAAACACACACACAAACACACACGCACATACAGAAAGAAACACACACACATACAGAAAGAAACACACACACACATACATAAATAAACACACACACACACATGCACATACATAAATAAATACACACACAAACACACACGCACATACATAAATAAACACACACAAACACACATGCACAGACAGAAACACACACACACAGACCCCGTCTTCTGTTTAAAACAGTACACGCTCGTCTGAAGAAAAACAAACCTACACAACAAACAAACAAAACCATCTTTTATTGAACTCTTGCCGAATTTATTTTGAGCCTCGTTTGTATTTCAGCCATTAGAAAAGTATCAAGCGAAAAGCACAGATTTTAAAAGATCAGGGAGTTCAAATACTTGGTAGCGTGCTCACACAAAATGGAAGCATGGACATAGAGATGGAATCAAGAATTCAGAAAGTAAATAGGCTTTCCTATCAGCTATTGCCATTATTAAGACACAGACATATCACAGTGGAGACACAGAGACAGTTGATTAATTATCCACGTGGTAGTGAGCGTCAATCAGATGACAGTCTGGAAGGTCACGGTCTACCTTCATCAGAATGTGTTAACGGTTTTTGCAACCTGTCCCTTAACGCTATTTTCAGGGAACACAAAAGAATAAACATACTGATCTCGGGGCATTAAACAGCAGCAGCAAAAAGCATGCCCACTCTCTGCTACCAGTGTCAGAGATGGACACTCTCATCGAGGCACATGAATGAAAAGTCATGGTATGCGAAATTAGATGTTTGAGAAAGGCCGTCTGGGCCACAAGGCTGGATAGAGTACGAAACGAAGAAATCTGACATAAGGTATGAGCAACGTGATCCTAGGATTTCTTGAAAACGCAATAAAGAAAATAGTTTTGATACTTGACAAGAATGCAATAAAATCTACCATTTCTATGGATCTACAACACCAGACAGAAGGGTTACATAACAAGATGAAGATCAAGAAAAATATGGAAAGACGACGGTGTAAGGAAGATACTGAAGAAACGACAGCATAATTGGTGGCATATGAAAGAAAAAAGATATCTACATACGAGATCTAACGACACATCTGGGACACGAAAGAAAAAAGAGACCTCTTTACAGGATCTAATGACACATCTGGCATACGAAAGAAAAAAGACATCTACATACGAGGTCTAACAACACATCTGGCACACGAAAGAAAAAAGACATATACATACGAGGTCTAACAACACATCTGGCACACGAAAGAAAAAAGACATATACATACGAGGTCTAACAACACATCTAGTATACAAAAGAAAAAAGACATAGACATACGAGGTCTAACAACACATCTGGCCCACGAAAGAAAAAGATACCTCTTTACGGGATCTAATGACACATCTGGCACACAAAAGAAAAAAGACACCTACATACTGGATCTAATGACATATCTGGCACATGAAAGAAAAAAAACCAAAAGGTAAATCAAAAGAAACATATGTAAAATATTTGGACAAGCAGAACATATTTCAGAAAGCGAATAAAACAGCAAAAATAGACTTTGAAAAAAAACTTGCTCAGAGGATCAAGACTGACAGTAAAAGCTTCTTCTCTTATGTTAGAAATATACAAAGAACGAAAGACAAAGTAGGCTCTCTCATAGACAGTACAGGGAAAATAATAAGTGAGAATAGGGAGGCAGCTAATCTGCTCAATCAGTACTTTGGCACAGTCTTCACAAAAGAGGACTGCTCCAAGATCCCAGAGCCTATAGATATTTTTCAAAGAGACATGGATACAGCGGGATTAAGATCAATCTGTATTACAGAGGAAATGGTTTTTTAAAAATTGGAGAGGTTGAAAGTGAATAAATGTCCAGGTCAAGATGGTATTCATCAAAAATTGCTGTATGAAATTAGAGACCAACTAGCAAAACCATTGGCTATATTATGTTCTCAATCACTTACAAAAGGGATTGTTCCACGGGATTGGAAAGATGCAGGAGAGATCCCCTTATTCAAAAAAGGCAAAAAAATCAGATCCAGCAAATTATAGACCGGTGAGTTTAACGAGCATAGTCTGTAAATTGTTAGAGTCAATAATCAAAGAAAATATTGTAATGCATTTAGACAAATTTAATCTAATTAGAAATAGTCAGCATGGGCTTACTAGAGGGAGATCATGCTTAACAAATCTATTAGAATTCATGGAGGAGGTTACTAAAATCATAGATAAAGGGGAGCCAGTGGATGTTATTTATCTAGACTTTGCAAAGGCCTTTGATAGAGTACCTCATCAAAGATTATTTCGAAAGTTAAAATCACATGGAATAGGTGGGGAAGTTGCCAAATGGATTGAAAATTGGTTAACGGGAAGAAGGCAGAGGGTGGGCATAAATAAGGAGTACTCTGAGTGGTGTGAAGTGAAAAGTGAAGTGCCACAGGGCTCGGTTTTGGGACCAATTTTGTTCTTGATATATATAAATGATTTGGACATTGATATGGGATCCATGATTGCAAAATTTGCTGATGACACAAAACTATGCAGTACTGTCTCATCTAAAGAGGAAGTGGATATATTGATGTCGGATTTAGATAAAATTCGAGAATTTTCTGTAAGCTGGCAAATGGAGTTTAATGTAGATAAATGTACAGTCATCCACATGGGTAGATCCAATATGGAACATAATTACAGAATGGGAGAAAACAATATTAGAAAGATAGATAAGGAAAGGGACCTAGGGGGTTATAATAGATCATACAGGAAAGGTGAATGAGCAAGTTAAGGTAGCAGTGAAAAAGGCAAATGCAATGTTAGGTATGATAAAAAGAAATATTAAACATAAGAGCAAGGAAGTGATCGTATAAAGCTTTAGTTATACCTAGATTGGAGTACTGTGTACAGGTGTGGAGTCCTTTTCATAGAGGGGACATAAACATGCTAGAAATAATTTAAAAAAAGAGCGACAAAGATGATAGTGGGATTCCAGAATTACAGTTATGAGGAACGACTCAGAAAAACCGGCCTACAGTGTCTCGAAGAGAGAAGAATTCGTGGTGACTTAATACGGGTTTATAAGATGATCAGAGGAATCGATACATTAGACTATAACAAGTTTTTTTTTAAATGGTGCCCCCTACAATAACATGAGGGCATAGCTACAAGCTGACTAAAGAGAGGTCCAGGCTAGATATTAGGAAATATATTTTTAGTCAGAGAGTGGTGTCTGCTTGGAATGCATTACCAGGGGAGGTAGTGGAGGCAGGGACAGTTAATGCATTTAAGAATAAACTGGATGCGCATAGCTTTTTGAGCAAGGTGATGTAAATGTAACTGGTTGTATACAGACTCTGCAGGGTCTTCTAAACCAGTATAAAGACGTTTGGTTAAGTTAAGGGATCAAACTACACATTTGGCACACGAAAGAAAAAGACACCTCCATACGGGATCTAAAGACACATCTGGCACACGAAAGAAAAACGACACCTACATATGGGATCTAACAACACATCTGGCACATGAAAGAAAAAAAACACCTCCATACGGAATCTAACGACACATCTAGAACACAAAAGAAAACTACACCTCCCCACGGCGCCTACCGACACAAGTGGATAGAGGTAGAAGATGACAACAGAATCAAACGGCGTCTTAGAAGACGGCTCATTTTGTGGCAGGTCTGGTACCTCCGTGTGTGATGCAGTCGTCCCAGTCAGGCCAGAACCTTTCCTTCATTCTCAGACAATAGTTGTACAGAGAAGGGAATTTTTCTGAGGAAATAACAAATTATAAATTATCAGAATCGAGAGTCAGAGATTTGGTCGGGTCCTCTAAATATTTGACAAACATATGGCCACCCAAAATTCCAATGACATAATCACAATTCTTAACACTTTACAGTCCTTCCTAAATTTATTAGATTCGTGTTTTAATACTGCACTATCCAACCACACTGATTACATTCGTGTTTTAATACTGTACAGTCCAGGCCAAACTGATTACATTCGTGTTTTAATAATGAACAGTCCAACCAAACTGATTACATTCGTGTTTTAATACTGTACAGTCCAGGCCAAACTGATTACATTCGTGTTTTAATACTGCACAGTCCAGGCCAAACTGATTAGATTCGTGTTTTAATACTGCACAGTCCAGGCCAAACTGATTAGATTCGTGTTTTAATACTATACAGTCCAGGCCAAACTGATTAGATTCGTGTTTTAATACTGCACAGTCCAGACCAAACTGATTACATTCGTGTTTTAATACTGCACAGTCCAGGCCAAACTGATTACATTCGTGTTTTAATAATGTACAGTCCAACCAAACTGATTACATTCGTGTTTTAATACTGTACAGTCCAGGCCAAACTGATTAGATTCGTGTTTTAATACTGCACAGTCCAGGCCAAACTGATTAGATTCGTGTTTTAATACTGCACAGTCCAGGCCAAACTGATTAGATTCGTGTTTTAATACTGCACAGTCCAGGCCAAACTGATTAGATTCGTGTTTTAATACTGCACAGTCCAGGCCAAACTGATTAGATTCGTGTTTTAATACTGCACAGTCCAGGCCAAACTGATTAGATTCGTGTTTTAACGTTTAACAGTCCGGCCTTGGGACGATAAGGCTAACGTCTGGTCAGGCAAAACACACTGATCAGAGAATGTTAGCCAGGGTCAGGAGAAATACACTGGCCAAGACCCTCACCTGACCTCCTCGTTGGTCGTCCTGGAAACGGGCTGTTGTCGAGGACAACACAAGGTGAGCTTCAACGAAATCCCCGTAGTAGGGAGCGAAACGCAGATGAAGACAAGCATAGCACATCCGTCTGGAGGACCCCAGTCCACCTTCATCAGCATGCTCGGGATGTGAGGAAAGCTACGACAACCCGTCACTTAGCGTTCTTTTTAGTGAGCACAAAAGAGTAAACTTACTCATTATGGGCATTCATAACAGCAGCAGCAACAACAACAACAACAACAACAACAACAACAACATCAACAACAACAACAACAGCAACACCAAACATGACAGGCTCTGTACCTTGAATGAGATTTACACAGACGTCATCAGCGACATTCCAAGTGAACTGTGCCAACAGCCCAAAGACAGAACAGTCCATTTCACTTGGGGAAGATCCCATTATAAAGTCCTTGTTTCCTGGCAACAGAAATGCGACAATGGCTACAGAGAGAATTACTGATATATTTATAGTTATTTGAACGTCAAATAAACTCTGACTCTAAACCCTTGTAGACCAAGCTCGTTAGCCTGTTCAGGCAGTTCGCCTAGGCGAGAGGGAACTCTGATTTTAAACCCACAATTCACCGGGAGTGCTGGCTAGTCTTGGGACGATGAGAGTATCATCGGATGTCTTGAGTACCTAGCATCTGCGGGCAACAACTGCACTGCCTTGTGAAAACCTCGGGAGAGAGTAGGGCTACGGGAGTAAACCCAGACAGAAAATCCGGAGTGGTAGCACCTAAGGCGGGTGGTTTCAAAATTACAAACTCATTCCAGCAGCCCCTGCAGCTGAGCGGGTGCTAAATTGTCATACTTTGCATTCCTTTGGATTACACCAGCGAGGCCGAGAGGGGGATCCTGCAGTTTGGGCAGCCCAGGGTCTCCATATTCAGCGTCCTGGATACACTACGCCACGCGCATTGTCTACAGAGACTGAGACACCTATGACAAGTGTTAAGATATGTATACCTTGGCCCATTTCAGCTGATGGCAAATACGAAAGGGAGATCACTAAAAGAATTGTAATGGCCAAAAATACATTTAACTGCTTTGACAGAAATCTCAGATCCTAAAATGGAGAATCGTAACATGCGATGTGCCTTCAGTTTGATTGTATGGAGTAAAAACATGTCCCGAGTAGCCTACAGGGGACTTTGTGTATGAAACAGAAAGGAATAGTACCACCACTCCACTGGTAGCATGTCGTAAGCGGCGACAAACTGTGTGAAATGGCAAAACACCGGACATGACTAGGTGGTTTGTTAAGAGCAGCATAGATGGCAGCCTTACAGGCTGCGGGTCTACTTTTCTCTAGTGCTTGAGTTTATTAAGATGAACTCGCACATCGGCCAACCACCGTCCGCTGCACTTGTCCCAACACAGCGGAGTAATAAGCTGCTCAAGCCTAGCCAGGAAATCCTCATCCCGGCTACATCCAGTACACGCCAGAGATGGGACCTATACAGGGGCTTCTATCCATGTAGAAGTACAGGTCGGCTAAGGCTAAGGCTAAGACTAGGACTAAGACTAGGACTAAGACTCGGAATAAGGAGTAAGAGTAGGACTAAGACTAAGACTAGGACTAGGACTAGGACTAAGACTAAGACTAAGACTAAGACTAAGACTAGGACTAGGACTAAGACTAAGACTAGGACTAAGACTAAGACTAAGACTAAGACTAGGACTAAGACTAAGACTAGGACTAAGACTAAGACTAGGACTAGGACTAAGACTAGGACTAGGACTAAGACTAGGACTAGGACTAAGACTAGGACTAAGACTAAGACTAGGACTAGGACTAAGACTAAGACTAGGACTAAGACTAAGACTAAGACTAAGACTAGGACTAAGACTAGGACTAGGACTAAGACTAAGACTAGGACTAAGACTACGACTAGGACTAAGACTAGGACTAAGACTAGGACTAAGACTAAGACTAGGACTAAGACTAGGACTAGGACTAAGACTAGGACTAAGACTAGGACTAGGGCTAAGACTAGGACTAAGACTAGGACTAAGACTAGGACTAGGACTAAGACTAAGACTAGGACTAAGGCTAAGTAGAAACCTGGACCCTGACAAAGAAAATGGAGAGGCGAATTGAAGCCTTTGAAATGTGTGTATTCAGAAGATTTGGACGAGTTTCTTGGAAAGATAGGAAAACCAATAATAAAGTTATTGGAACAACTCCAGGTTGGGAAAGAGGGGGGGGGGGGGGGGGGGGGGGGAGATACTTCTGAAGGTATTAAAAAGCCGAAAAATAAAATATTTTCGTCATGCCAAGCGCCATGACAGTCTGCTAAGGATTATTTTGGAGGGATAAATTGAGGACAAGAGAGCCAAAAGGTGGCAGAAGTACAGCTGGACAGACAACATCAGGATGTGGTCGAGACACAGTTTGACGGAGTGTACCAGCCTGACAGGAGACAGAAACCGCTGAAGATCCATTACCGTCAATTCGGAGACGGCACTTAATGATGATGATGACGATCAACGCCAAACATGGCGCATAATGCAGAAATAATTGCTCTCCATTTTGAAGAGTGTTACGCTACCTTTCAAGGTCCGTGTATGTTGTCTAGCAACCAAAGACGCACCCGTGAATAATCTGGCAGCAGCCGAAGACGTACAGCTGGCTGTTTGCATTAAGTTTGCCTAATCATTGCGGACAAAGGCCCTATTCCGACTCCATGTGTCGGGTCTGGAATCAGGCTATAATAGTCACTAACCTGGCCAAGGGGTAAAGTGGGAAGTCAGACCCGATACTAAAAAAAAGGCAGCTGAAATCGGATGTCAGACGGAAAGGTGCAGATTTCGTAGCTTGACTGTGAACTACGACACAATGTCCTTTTCATGTGCCCATATGACTGGCTCAAATTTGTTTATATAACTATTTAACTGGCTCAAACTTGTTTATATACAATTATAACTGGCTCAAACTTGTTTAAATATAATTATCATTGACTCAAACATGTTTATATACCTTTATAGTTGGCTCAAACTTGTTTATATACCTTTATAGTTGGCTCAAACTTGTTTATATACCTTTATAGTTGGCTCAAACTTGTTTATATACCTTTATAGTTGGCTCAAACTTGTTTACATACCTTTATAATGGCTCAAACATGTTTATATGCCTTTATAGCTACTATTACAAATTGGGGAGCTGATAAACAAACTCTTCGGCAACTATACCTTGGTTGTGTACGACCGGTGATGTACTGCAGCCTACCCATACAGATGACTGTGAGTACAAATAACATCTCATCTCTTGACCTGGTGCAGAATCAAGTTCTCAGACTAATTTGTGGGAGATGAGATCAACACCTTCAGCGTCGTGTGAGATAGAGGCCAACGTAGAACAGCTAGATATCATGAAGAAGGGGGCACTGACTGAAGCGGTAGAGAGATACAAGAGACAAGAAAATGGCCACCCAAATAGAGTACAAATTGACACTTAGAATCACAAGAGAACACTGAAGTATTTGTTCCCACTGTATATAGCAGAAGAGGAAAGCCATATTTACCTTCTACCAGAGGAGAGAGAAATGAACCCCCCCCCCCCCCCCCCCCCCCCCCCCAAGGGAAAATCTTTGCCTGCCAGTCATAAAAACACACTCGACAGAAAAGTCAGCCACCAAGGAGAACGCGTAATATCCTGAAGACATGTGCCTTGGAGAGTCTCTAGCTACCCACAATCGGCAGTTCTGGTTTATACGGATGGATCAGTATTCAAATCTACCTCTTTTGCAGGGTATGGTATCCATTTGAAATACCTGGATGGGTCCATATACGAGTTTTGTGATTCATGCGGGGAAAACCGTTCAAACGATGAAGCGGAGGCCGAGGCTATAAAAGAGCAGTTGAGATTTTGCACCAACAGTTTGACTTGGGCGAATTTTTGCCGATGGAGTTTTTGATTATTTGTGACACTAAATCGGTTCTGGAGGCGCCGAAGATCACCCCATAGAAAGAAAAGGAGATATTCTTGGTGGGGAAGGCGATCAACAACATCATCACTGCCCACAGGATAAATGTTTCCTTGCAATTGATTCCTAGACATAGTGGGCTACTAGGGAACGAGATGGCCCACAGATTGGCAAAATAGGAGCCTCTAAACAACAATTGGATATACCCTGCAGCAACCACACAGTAAAACGAATTATTAAGAATAATACCCGAGAAATCTGGATGAATAGGTGGGTGACGGGAACAACAGGTGAGCGACGGGAATAACAGGTGGGCGACGGGAACAACAGGTGGGCGACGGGAACAACAGGTCGCAGTGTATTCAGCGAAATGTCACAGCCGAAAACTAACGATGACATAAATAAACTATATAGAAGAGATCAAAGGCTCATCTTTCAGTTCCGAACTAGACATACTAGAGTCAATAGTCACTTGAACCGCATCAATCCCCAGCACCTGCCCTTGTGCAGACATTGCTTTCATCCTGATGAAACAGTTCGACACCTACTCATTGAGTGCAAGGCGCTTTGCGGACAGGAGGAAAAGATTCTTACAATCACTGCCGACAATTGCCAACACACTGTACGGATCAGTGACACAACTGACGAAGACCTTTATATATTATAGAATGGCATTGGGCTGCCAAGAGCAGGCTTGCTCTGCAGCTATGGGATAACAGCATCAAACAACTGGATATGACGTGTTTATTTACCTACATAACTGGACAAGACGTGTTTATATACCTACACAACTGGATACGACGTGTTTATATACCTTCATAACTGGATACGGCGTGTTTATATACCTACATAAATGGACAAGACGTGTTTATATATCTACATAACTGATATGACATGTTTATATACCTACAAAACTAGATAAGACGTGTTTATATACCTACAAAACTAGATAAGACTGTTTATATACCTACATAACTGGACAAGACGTGTTCATATACCTACACAACCGGATACGACGTGTTTATATACCTACTTAACTGGATACGACGTGTTTATATACCTCTAAAACTGGTTGAAACGTGTTTGTGTAAATAACATTTGATTGTCTATTCCTTTCTCTACGATCACCACCACAACAATGGATGTTATTAACAGAAGAACAAACACGTGCACCGCACCTCGACAGATTATCCTTCTGACAACTTCTATCCCCCAAGGAAAGACCTACCCAGAAAGTCCGCGAGAGCCTGGAGGTCCGTCATCATAATATGCTTAATCTCTTCTGTGGTGTGCCTGCCAATGCCTTGTCCGTATAGCTGGTTACGGATATTTCTTTGTATATTCAGAATGAAACATTTGCGTCCTGCAAAGCCAATGTTTGCCATCTTCAAATCCTTGTCATAGATCCATCTGAAGTATACAAAAGGCCTGAGGATTTGAAGACACGAAAAATGAGAATGATTTTCTATTCTTTTTTATGATATTCAATTCTATCAATTTTCATTATATTCTATTCTATCTGTTTTTATACTATTTTGTTTAATTCTAAATTTTTTATTCTATTATATTAATTTCTGGGAAGGAAGACTAACATCTGGCCAGGCAAAATATACTGATCAGACATGTTAGTCAGGATCAGGCAAAGCATACTGACCAAGACCCTCATCTCGGCTTCCTAGAAGCAATCCGTGGAAATGGGCTGTTTTCATGGCAGACTGGCTAACCAGGTGAGGGATCGATGTGATCCCCTTAGTAGTGAATGACATGAATATGATGCCAAGCATAGCACAACATCAGGGAGGATCCCTGTCTACCAGTCTATTCTAAATTTGTAATTCTTTTCTTTTCTAAATTTGTAATTCTATTCCATTTTAAATTTGTAATACTATTCTATTCTAAATTTGTAATTATTATAGATTAAAATTTTTAAATTCTATTCTTTTCTAAATTAAAAATGCAATTCTATTCTAGATTTTAAATTCATATTCTATTCTAAATTTTTTTAATTCGATTTTATTCTATTCTATTCCATTCAAAATTTGGAATTCTATTCTATTTTAAATTTGTAATTCTATTATATTTCTAAATTTTTTATTCGATTTTATTCTATTCTATTCTGTTTTATTCAAAATTTGTGATTCTATTCTATTTTAAATTTGTAATTCTTTTATATTTTTGTTCTATTCTAAATTCTATTATATTATGTTCTATTTTAAATTTGTAATTTTATTCTAATTTGTTATTGTATTCTATTCTAAATTTAAAATTAATATTCTATTCTGTTCTATTCTAATTTATAAATTCTATTCTGTTCTAAATTTTTAATTCTATTATATTCTGTTCTGTTCTAAATTTTAAATTCTATTCTAAATTGGTAATTCTATTCTATTCTATTATATTCTACACTATTATATTCTATTCTACATTTTAAATTCTATCCTATTAAAAAATATCTATTCTATTTTTAAAATTCAATTTTTAAAATTCTTTTTCATTCTACATTTTAAATTCTATTCTATTCTACATTTTAAATTCTATTCTATTTTACACTTTAAATTCTATTCTATTCTACATTTTAAATTCTATTCTATACTACATGTTAAATTCTATTCTATTTTATTCTACATTTTAAGTTCTATTCTATTTTATTCTATTCCATTCTAAATTACGATACACGCCTTAGGAGCATTTAACCACTGCGAAATCTTACCTCTACAGTGACTTCCGGTTATGACAGTCCACATGGAACCTATTAAGGAGTCAAAGACAGCAAAAACACTTACCAATACAAGTGTTCTTCCACCAACACCTGGATCGCCCTGGCCACTGCCCTTTCCTCTTTACTGTAAGCCTGGTTGAGGTCGATGCTGAACTTCTGGTTCAAGTACTCGATACAGAACTGAGAATCGGCTACCACCTTCCCGTTGTAGACCATGAATGGGGTTTTCCCCTTAGATGAGAACTGTCCGCTGAGATTGTTCTGAAAAATAGTCAGTGGTACTACTGGAGGAAGCAAGCGTTGCTGAATGCAGGTAGGTAAAGGTGAGCCCGTACATCCCCCCCCCCCCCCTCTCTTCCGTATCCGTGGTCTCGAGGTAAGATGTGCTCCTCAGGTGGGGAATGTCGCGGGTTCGGATCCCCTAACTTAACTAAACTTCTTTATACTGGTTTAGAAGACTCTGCAGAGTCTGTATACAACCAGTTTCATTTACATTACCTTGATCTAAAAGCTATGCGCATCCAATCTATTCATAAATGCATTAACTGTCCCTGCCTCCACTACTTCCTGTGGCAATGCATTCCAAGAATTCACCAGTCCTAATATCTAACCTGGACCTCTCTTTAGTTAATTTGTAGCTATGCCCTCTTGTTCTTGTGGGTGGCTGTATTTAGAAAAACTTTGTATACTCAATTTATCCGTTCCTCTGATCATCTTATAAACCTGTATTAAGTCACCACGAATTCTTCTCTCTTCTAGACACTGTAGGACTGTTTTTCTGAGTCTTTCCTCATAACTGTAATTCTGTAATCCCATTATCAGCTTTGTCGCTCTTTTTTGTATCCTTTCCAGCTTGTTTATATCCCCTCTATGATAAGGACTCCACACCTGTACACAGTACTCCAATCTAGGTAGAGACGAGGATTTTGTTCACTTGGATTTTCTGTTTAAAATTCCCCTGATCTCTGGGTAGTGAGATCGAACTCCCGTGTTCAGCGTCGAGCCCGTAAAAAACTCCTTTGTAGTTAGAAGTCGAAAAGAGTAGGCTTAAAGGCCGCTGCCCGGCAAAATTCAAATTAAAAATCTACCCAAGTTATTTGTACCTTTCCGCATGTGGATTTTTAAGAGCAGCTATAGATAGCGCCTAAGTGGCCGTGGATCTACTTCGCTTTAGTGTTTGAGTCCATTAAGATGGACTCGAATATCGGTTAAACCACCGTCCAAAAAACTGGTTGTATTCAAACTCTGCAGGGTCTTCTAAACCAGTATAAAGACGTTAAGATAAGTTAAGTTTCAGTGGTTCCCAACATATTGGCTCAGCCCAGCCCGCTAGAGTCCACCACACATGGGTTCGTGAACTCATCATTATCATTAAGTGCCGCCGAATGACAATAATGAATCTTCAGCTGTCTCTATCCTGCGCCAGGTCGGTACACTCAGTCAACAGCCAGTGTCCTTCCACGAGAAGCTGTACGAAAGGGCACTGAGCCTCAAGTCGATTGATGTCACCTTTAGAGTAATTGAAGTCGAGGTCTGAAGACGAACGAGAAAGAAGAATAACTGTGTTCCGACCACATCTTGATGTTGTCTGTCCATCTGTACCTCACCGCCTGTCTTACCCTCCACTCTTCCCTCCAGTATAATCCTCAGGACACTGTCATGTCTCTTGAAATGGCCAAATTATTGTTTTTTTCTGCTTTTTATTTCCTCCAGGAACGTTTTTGCCTCCCTCATGACTTCAATACTTGTTTTGTTTCATTTTATTTTCAGTCCCTGCTGATTCTCTACATTGCCTACCAGCCATCCTTCTTCTTCTTCTTCTTCTTCTTCTTCTTCTTCTTCTTCTTCTTCTTCTTCTTCTTCTTCTTCTTCTCCGTTTTCTTCTTCTTCTTCTTCTTCTTCTTCTTCTTCTTCTTCTTCTTCTTCTTCTTCTTCTTCTTTTTCTTCTTCTTCTTCTTCTTGTTTTATTTCTTCTTCTATCCAAAACTTCTATTACAAACTTCTATCACAAAATTTTATTACAAACTTTAATCACGGTCTTTTATTACAAACTTCTATTTCAAACTTCTATTACAAACTTTTATAACAAATTTAAAACAAATTTCTATTACAAACTTTTATTCCAAACTTTTATCACAAAATTCTATTCCAAACGTTTATCCCAAACTTTTATTACAAGGTGTTATTTACTTCCGTTGACCCCTGAATGTTTGCGTGGACTTCTATTTTTCCTATTTTAACCAACTTTCCCGTAACCTAATATCAATTGATATCTCCTTGTTCCCCTCTTATATTAACCACCATCTCCCATATTTCTCCTGACTTTAGACCTCTGCATTTGAAACCTATATTATCCTGACTGTATGCAGGTATGTGTACTGAGTGTGTACGTATATACATGTGTGTGGAAGTAGTTGTATGTACATGCATGTACATTTAAAAAAAAAAAATTTTTCTTCTATGTATGTGAACAAATGAATATATGCTTTTGTGTGTATAAATGAATATGTGTGTATAAATGAATATGTGTGTATAAATGAATATGTGTGTATAAAGAAACATCTGTAAGTGTGTATAAATAAAAATATGCATGTGTGTGTATAAACAAATAGGTATGCGTGTATAAGTGTATATGTATGTATGGTTACACATGTGTGAGCATATTGCCTTTGCAAATATCTCAAAGAAACAAAAATGTACATCACTAACTTCTTAAAAACTAAAATCATTTTAAATTGATGTCACCACTCACTTCACAAAATATAACTCCCACCATCTCATGTTTCATCTCATGGGAAATTATCATTTCATTTCACTTCACACAATGTACACATTTTATTTGAAATTTGTTGTTCAAATTTGAAAATTGTAATAATTTATTATGTGCAATAAAGAATTTTCAAAACAAAAAAAATAAAAACCTTGACAATTGAACATGTACACAGATTCTACTTGTGCGACATGCTAATCTATCAACATTATATTGCTGATTACATGTCTGTATTGTTTATACACAACCATTATATTGCTGATTACATGTCTGTATTGTTTGTACACAAACATTATATAGCTGATTACATGTCTGTATTGTTTATACACAAACATTATATTGCTGATTACATGTCTATATTGTTTATACACAAACATTATATTGCTGATTACATGTCTGTATTGCTTATACACAAACATTATATTGCTGCCCTAAACTATTACTGACCACGGCGCCCGGCTCATTTCCCCCGGAGTTTTTACTAGAAACATGTTTTATGGCGTGTGTTTTGGGAGAAAGACTAACGTCTGGTCAGGCACACTATACAGATCAGACATGTTAGTCAGGGTCAAGCAAAACATACTGGTCAGACATGTTAGTCAGGGTCAGGCAAAACATACTGGTCAGACATGTTAGTCAGGGTCAGGCAAAAAAAACTGATCTGACATGTTAGTCAGGGTCAGGCAAAACATACTGGTCAGACATGTTAGTCAGGGTCAGGCAAAACATACTGATCAGACATGTTAGTCAGGGTCAGGCAAAACATACTGGTCAGACATGTTAGTCAGGGTCAGGCAAAATATACTGATCAGACATGTTAGTCAGGGTCAGGCAAAATATACTGATCAGACATGTTAGTCAGGGTCAGGCAAAATATACTGATCAGACATGTTAGTCAGGGTCAGGCAAAATATACTGATCAGACATGTTAGTCAGGGTCAGGCAAAAAAAACTGATCTGACATGTTAGTCAGGGTCAGGCAAAACATACTGGTCAGACATTTTAGTCAGGGTCAGGCAAAACATACTGTTCAGACATGTTAGTCAGGGTCAGGCAAAACATACTGGTCAGACATGTTAGTCAGGGTCAGGCAAAATATACTGATCAGACATGTTAGTCAGGGTCAGGCAAAATATACTGATCAGACATGTTAGTCAGGGTCAGGCAAAATATACTGGTCAGACATGTTAGTCAGGGTCAGGCAAAATATACTGATCAGACATGTTAGTCAGGGTCAGGCAAAACATACTGATCAGACATATTAGTCAGAGTCAGGCAAAACATACTGGTCATACATGTTAGTCAGGGTCAGGCAAAATATACTGATCTGACATGTTAGTCAGGGTCAGGCAAAACATACTGATCAGACATGTTTGTCTGAGTCAGGCAAAACATACTGATCAGACATGTTAGTCAGGGTCAGGCAAAACATACTGGTCAGACATGTTAGTCAGGGTCAGGGAAAATATACTGATCAGACATGTTAGTCAGGGTTAGGCAAAATATACTGATCAGACATGTTAGTCAGGGTCAGGCAAAATATACTGATCAGACATGTTAGTTAGGGTCAGGCAAAATATACTGGTCAGACATGTTAGTCAGGGTCAGGCAAAATATATTGGTCAGACATGTTAGTCAGGGTCAGGCAAAATATACTGATCAGACATGTTAGTCAGGGTCAGGCAAAATATACTGATCAGACATGTTAGTCAGGGTCAGGCAAAACATACTGATCAGACATATTAGTCAGAGTCAGGCAAAACATACTGGTCATACATGTTAGTCAGGGTCAGGCAAAATATACTGATCAGACATGTTAGTCAGGATCAGGCAAAATATACTGATCAGACATGTTAGTTAGCGTCAGGCAAAATATACTGATCAGACATGTTAGTCAGGGTCAGGCAAAATATACTGATCAGACATGTTATTTAGGGTCAGGCAAAATATACTAATCAGACATGTTAGTCAGGGTCAGGCAAAATATACTGATCAGACATGTTAGTCAGGGTCAGGCAAAATATACTGATCAGACATGTTAGTCAGGGTCAGGCAGAATATACTGGACAAAACCTTCAACTCGGCTTCCTTGTTGACTTCCCTGGAAACGGGCTGTTTTCATGGTAGCCTGGCTAACGGGGTGAAGGATCGACGTGATCCGAGTAGTAGTGAGCGACACGCATATGAAGTCAAGCATAGTACAACCGCCTGGAGGACCCCGGTGCACCCTCATCAGCACGATCGGGATGTGAGGAACGCTTGTGTAACCCCCAACTTAACTCTCTCTTCAGGGCGCACATAAGAGTAAACCTACTCATTGTGGGCATTCGAAACAGCAGCATGAAGGTCTGACTAAAACGAGGTGGGAGATCGAGATGATCCCCGTAGTAGTGAGCGTCACGCACATGAAGTCAAGCAGAACACAACAGCCTGGTTGACTCCAGTCCACCTTCATCAGCACGCTCGAGATGTGAGTAAAGCTACTGCAACCCGTCACTTAACGCCCCTTTCCCGGTGCCAAAATGAGTGAATATACTAATTGTAGTTATGAACAACAATAACAACAACAACAACAACAACATAGTTGCCAATACTGACGAGACATCAGTCAAGAATATTATTTTGTCTTATAGATAAACCAGATCTAATCAGATAAATACTCCACTTTGTACATAACTAAACCAAAACTAACACACGCGTACAAATATTGGAGCAATGTACTGGGCTGTAGGGCAAGAGCTAGGGTCGCTCGTTTCCATAACATCATTTGCTCTTTCCGTCTTGTCAGACGATAGTAATTGTGCTTTGAAAAGGTCTGCAACTACAGCCCATGGCGTTAACGAATATGACTCGTAAGACTAATCCAGGCAGAGAAGCATCTTCCACAGTGTATGCCAGGAAAATCAGGACCGTTTGCGGCATCGCATGGTGTGGTGTGTCTTCTCTGAGTCTTTAGCCTATCAGCAATCAGTATCCCCTTTGTTTGTATTCCATGTTTAATCCCGCCCCTCCATATAACACGATCCATGGCGTCCTGTTCCCATGATTCCAAATCGATGCCTGCGTCATTCATATCTCGCTTGCCTACATCCTTGTACCGAAGTAGTGGCCGGTCCCGAGACCTTTTCCCCATAGAGAAGATATTTAGGCATTCTGCCATCATCCATCCTCCGAATGTGTCCCAGCCAGCGGAGCCTTCTATGACCAAGCCTGGACAAGATTGTACCAGTGCCTGTTCTCTCCAACACCTCTGCGTTGGTGATCTTGACTTGCCACCCAACCCCCAGGATTCTGCCCAGGCATCTCATGTGATAGCTGTTTAGCCGCCTCTCCTGGTGCATGTAGGTCGACCACGTCTCACTGCTGCAAAGAATAATTCTGAGGACACCAGGCCTAGTAAACAAATGTTTTTGTTTTAACATTCCATAACAACATTAACAAAAACTCACAACGTAAGGTATGTTAGTCATTCTCAGATACGTCTCAAGTTTTAAAGGAAAATTTGACATGGATGGAGCATACGGTCCCCGAGACAACTGGTACACTACAACAGTGTTTAGCGGGCTGTCATAAGTAGGCGTCTTGCAGTATCTGCTCGTGGAATTGGGAAATAATTGTAAAAAAATGTAAGTTTGATAAACAAAGCAACAGACAAACACAAGAGCAAGATATTACATACGGTTGTAGGATAACAAGTATAACAAATAACTTGTTTCTGTTACATTAAATATAATAGTAATCATTACATTGATCATTTTCAATGTTTATTAAGCGTAAACCTTCTTCTTCTTCTTCTTCTTCTTCTTCTTTTTCTTGTTGTTGTTGTTGTTGTTGTTGTTGTTGTCCTTCTTCTTCTTCTTCTTCTTCTTCTTCATTTTCTTCTTCTTCTTTTTCTTGTTGTTGTTGTTGTTGTTGTTGTTGTCCTTCTTCTTCTTCTTCTTCTTCTTCTTCTTCTTCTTCTTCTTCTTCTTCTTCTTCTTCTTCTTCTTCTTCTTCTTCTTCATTTTCTTCTTCTTCTTTTTCCTGTAGTTGTTGTTGTAGTTGTTGTTGTTGTTGTTCTTTTTCTTCTTCCTTCTTCTTCTTCTTCTTCTTCTTCTTCTTCTTCTTGTTGTTGTTGTTGTTCTTCTTCTTCTTCTTCTTCTTCTTCTTCTTCTTCTTCTTCTTCTTCTTCTTCTTCTTCTTCTTCTTCTTCTTCTTCTTCTTCTATCAACAGATGCTATGCTTCTAGCCCAGTGAGGTTCACGAAGGAGACTGTGCGTTTCAGGTCTTCGCCAGTCCCCCACGTCTTTTCGAGCATGGTCGCTCCCCCAGGCCAGACAGCCTCTCTTTGGTCTGTGTAGGTCGGGCAGTCCTGCAGGACATGTTCTAGTGTTTGCTTGGGTGCTCTACAATCGCACGTGGCGGTGTCTCTGAGACCCATCCTGTGGAGGTGGGCCTTGAGTCTACAATGTCCCGTTCTGAGTCTGAAAATCTGTGTCTGCCCATCTCTGCCAAGTTTGTCTATGCTGTCATTTTCTGGCTTGTATTCTTTGTGCTCATCTCACCATTCTGTCCTCATGGATCGTTTGATGAGTGTCTTTGAATCTTTATAGCTCTGTGAATGTGGAGTCTGCTTGCTGCCGCTTCCGACTGTTGCGAGCTCATCTGCTTTCTCGTTTCCAAGGATCCAACAGTGGGTTGGAATCCCACTGTAGTACTAAATCTATTTTTTTGGGGAGGGGGGGGGGGGGGGGGGGGACAGTAACCTGATGTTGTATTTTATTTCATGTGAGAGTCTATCTTGTTTGTGGCTTGAGATAGCTTAGAGTATACTACTGGAGCCTTTTAGAATGACCGTTTTCCTTGTATTTATACTTTTGCTGATAAAAATCTGATTTGCTGCACGAACAGCTCTACCTTCAGCTCTGAAAACAAACCACCTAACCACGGTCGGTGTTATGCGATGTCACACAGTTAGTGGCCTTTTACGACATGCTCTCTTTCGGGCAGTGGAGCTATTCTTGTCCTTGTCACACACAAATAACTCGATGGACCATTCGAGAAAAAAACATGGGGTGGATATATAGGGGCAAGTTAATTAAGTTGATTGTTTGAAGAAGAGGAATACGATTTTACATTTTCCCCAGGGTCAATATGATCTGGACCCTTGAGCAACGTGTCTCATACGTTCAGATATTTTAGCAGCATCAGAATGACTCCACAAAACAACAACAACGTTACCCTTGTATTTTCCTATAAGCCACAAACAGAACAGGGGCAGCAATCACTCCAGCTACATAATAAGGGTGGTCTGCCCATAGATTTCTCAGCAGTTGCATCATTCTGTATGAGAAATCGTTCATAAATATTCAAACAATTCTCTCTCTCTCTCTCTCTCTTTCTCCCTCTTTCTTATCCACTCTCTCGCTGCTCATTTATTAAAATCTTGCTCTCCATATCTCTCCAATTTCTGTCTTCATATTTCTCCCTATTTTTTTATCCCTATTCCTGACTGATTCGCTTTTTCTACAAATTCTCTATGGGGGCCGAGACGCTAGTACGACCAGGCACAACATGCTGACCAGGACGTCAGGGTCAGACACAACATGACCAGGACGTGGCGTCAGACACAACATACTGACCAGGACGTCAGGGTCAGACACAACATACTGACCAGGACGTCAGGGTCAGACACAACATACTGACTAGGACGTGGCGTCAGACACAATATACTGACCAGGACGTCAGGGTCAGGCACAACATACTGATAAGGACGTCAGGGTCAGGCACAACATACTGACCAGGACGTCAGGGTCAGGCACAACATACTGACCAGGACGTCAGGGTCAGACACAACATACTGACCAGGACGTCAGGGTCAGGCACAACATACTGACCAGGACGTCAGGGTCAGACACAACATACTGACCAGGACGTCAGGGTCAGGCACAAGATACTGACCAGGACATCAGGGTCAGACACAACATACTGACCAGGACGTCAGGGTCAAGCACAACATACTGACCAGTACGTCAGGGTCAGGCACAACATACTGACCAGGACGTCAGGGTCAGGCACAACATACTGACCAGGACGTCAGGGTCAGACACAACATACTGACCAAGACGTCAGGGTCAGGCACAAGATACTGACCAGGACATCAGGGTCAGACACAACATACTGACCAGGACGTCAGGGTCAAGCACAACATACTGACCAGTACGTCAGGGTCAGGCACAACATACTGACCAGGACGTCGCGTCAGGACCAGGCACAACATACTGACCAGGACGTCACAGTCAGGCACAACATTCTGACCAGGACGTCGCGTCAGGGCCAGGCACAACATACTGACCAGGCACAACATATTGACCAAGACCGCAATTTCTCATCCATGTATCGCTCCCTGGAAACGAGAAGTGGATCTACGTGATCCCCGTAGTACTGAGCGTCTTTTAGATTAAGTAAAGCATAACACAACAACTTGGAGGTTGGAGGTCCCAGGTAAACCTTTACCAAAACGACCGGGTTGTGAGGAAAGCTACTGTAACCCTCCACTTAATGCCCTCCTCAAGGCACACTATTCATCTTCCTGTCTCTCTCTCTCTCTCTCCTTCCTTTTTTCTCTGTATCCCTCTCTTTGCACATCGCTCTGTGCTATACTTCTCTCTCTCTCTCTTTTTCTCTCTCTCGGAGGCCCTAAGCTATAATTAATTTAGCGTAGCGCTAAATTGGGTCATGCGTGTCGCTCTTGTTTGTGAAGATTGTTTTGGCCCTGGTATGGGGAGAGATCGTTGTCACTACTGGGACGGATAGGCCTCCAACCGTGACCAGACCGGCTGACTGATCCCACTGTGCTGCCATCTCTTTTTCATCAACGCCTCCTCTTCCTCCTCCCCTCCCCTTCTTCACACCCCCCTTCCTCTTTTTCCTCCTCCTTCCCTTCATTTATCCTGAAAAGTTTCGTAGACTGCTGTTTTGAAACGAAACATCCCATTTCCGCTGGCCTGTTTTTTGTGTACTCTACCTGTTCACTGCAATCTCTATTCTGTTAGCTAGACGTCACTAGTGCAGTCTGTTTCCAGGGCCGTCGTTTGGGGCCGAAGAAGGGTCGCTGGCCCTGCTGCAAGCAGCCAGCTATGAGTCGCTGGCTGCCGTCAGCTCATAACTCAATTTCACTTCACTTAATTTCGCTTATCTTCACTTAATTTCACTTCACTTAATTTCACTTAACTTCATTTAATTTCACTTCACTTAATTGCACTTCACTTAATTTCACTTAACTTCACTTAATTTCACTTCACTTAATTTCACTTCACTTAATTTTACTTCACTTAATTTTACTTCACTTAATTTCACTTCACTTAATTACACTTAACTTCACTTAATTTTACTTCACTTAATTTCACTTCACTTAATTACACTTAACTTAATTTCACTTCACTTAATTTCACTTCACTTAATTTCACTTCACTTAATTTCACTTCACTTAATTTCACTTCACTTAATTACACTTAACTTCACTTAATTTTACTTCACTTAATTTCACTTCACTTAATTACACTTAACTTAATTTCACTTCACTTAATTTCACTTCACTTAATTTCACTTCACTTAATTTCACTTCACTTAATTACACTTAACTTCACTTAATTTTACTTCACTTAATTTCACTTCACTTAATTACACTTAACTTAATTTCACTTCACTTAATTTCACTTCACTTAATTTCACTTCACTTAATTTCACTTCACTTAATTTCACTTCACTTAAATTCACTTCACTTAATTGCACTTCACTTAACGTCACTTCACTTCATATTCCTTAATTAAGGAATCGCTTATTACAGTCACATATCGAAATCAAATGGTCTTACAAATACGATCCTCCACAGAAAGGTGCAAGGCAGACGACGAAGAGGCCGGTCCAAAAAGAGATGGGAGGACAACATAAAAGAATGGATCAGTCTCCGACCATAAGAGTCACAGGCAGCGGTATCTGACAGAGAGGGGTGACGTGTTGTTGTGGGGTGTCTTCATGTGTGCCCCAACGACCTCACCGGTTTCGGGATGACTTGACCTGAACTTCACTGAACTTCTTTATACTGGTTTAGAAGACTCTACAGAGTATGTATTCAACTAGTTTATTCCACTTTAAAAATGACTGCGATCATCCAATCTATTCTTGAATGCATTAACTGACCCTGCCCCCGCCACATTCTGTTGCAATGCATTCCAATTATTCACCACTCTCTGACTGAAAAACTGTTTCCTAATACCTAATCTAGACCTGCCATTAAATAATTTAAAGCTATGCCATCTAGTTCTTGTAGTAGGTTGAACTTTGTCTAATGTATCTTTTCCATTGATTAACCTATAAAC
The DNA here is from genome assembly GCA_036924085.1 of Ariolimax columbianus. Lineage (NCBI taxonomy): Eukaryota > Metazoa > Mollusca > Gastropoda > Stylommatophora > Arionidae > Ariolimax > Ariolimax columbianus. The sequence continues at coordinate 28,410,699 of JAVGWX010000025.1, forward strand.
CTGTATTAAGTCACCTCGAATTCTTATCTTTTCTAGACTCTGGTTTTCTGACATAGTTTCCTCAGGCTGTGTAGCCTCTGGTATTCTGACATAGTTTCCTCAGATTGCGTAGCCTCTGGTATTCTGACATAGTTTCCTCAGGTTGTGTAGCTTCTGGTATTCTGACATAGTTTTCTCAGGTTGTGTAGCCTCTGGTAGCCACACTTTCTTCAGGTTGAGTAGTCTCTGGTAGCCACACTTTCTTCAGGTTGTGTAGCCTCTGGTATTCTGACATAGTTTCCTCAGGTTGTGTAGCCTCTGGTTTTCTGACATAGTTTCCTCAGATTGTGTAGCCTCTGGTATTCTGACATAGTTTCCTCAGCTTGTGTAGCCTCTGGTAGCCACACTTTCCTCAGGTTGTGTAGCCTCTGGTAGCCACACTTTCCTCAGGTTGTGTAGCCTCTGGTAGCCACACTTTCCTCAGCTTGTGTAGCCTCTGGTAGCCACACTTTCCTCAGCTTGTGTAGCCTCTGGTAGCCACATTTTCCTCAGCTTGTGTAGCCTCTGGTAGCCACACTTTCCTCAGCTTGTGTAGCTTCTGGTAGCCACACTTTCCTCAGCGTGTGTAGCCTGTGGAATGCCATTACCAATCTCCTTCTAATTTCCTTTGAGCAGTAGCTATTGTCGTCAATTCTAGAGCCCAGATACTCGAAGTTCGTGACGTGTTCTATTTCCCAAACTCAGAACTTGGATTTATGTTGCCTTCTTGTTTTGTTGGTGGTCATTATCTTTGTTTTGTTTATGTTGTCGTAACAAAGAGGTTTTGATCTTCGCTGCATCTGGTTACGGCTGCAATTAGCTGCAGATAATAAACGTGTATTTAAGCTGCCAATTTCTTTTCTGTAACACTTCTACACTTAAGGCATGTTCCTGAAGGATGGCTACCAACCTGGAGAGGAGTTGAATGAGCCCTACTTTCTGTCCGCGCCCAAGAACCACATCATACAGTACACATCCAGTATCCAGCGACATGGATTGCCTTGGCATTGGCCTCCAGCGTGTCGCACCTATTGCATGTTTCCTGGAGGTTGGTGCAGGTCATCAGGTGGTCTGGGCCCTGTATTGCGCCACAGTCACATGTGCCATCATCTGTGTATCCCCATCGCTTCATTCCCCTGTTGCACCGTGTTACACCAGTTTGGAGTCGGTTTCTTCTTCTTCTCAACTTTAATGACTCTAACAAAGGCAGCAGTCGACTCAAGGTTTTCTACACTTCCATTCAGCTTCTCGTGGAAGGACACTGGCTGTTACCAAATGCTACTTCTTTTGTTGGTATACAGTGGACAGGACTGCAAAATATGTTCTGCCTTCATGGGGGCTGTGCCGCAGGCACAAATGTCTGTAGTGCCAATCTTGAACTTGTTGTACAGATGGCATCTCAGTCTGTTGGGACCTGTGAGTAACCGGTGAATTATCACCTGTCTCGCCTGGAGAGTTGATGGTAGGCATCGTTTTCTATGTGGCCAGGGTGATCTTTTGTTAAATTTTGCACTGTACGTTGCCCTGATGAATGCTTTAGTCTCATTGTATGTGATTTCTGTATCACTCTGCTGCAGCATTCCTCCCTCTCTGGCGAGTCTGTCTGGCTCCTCGTTGCCTGGAATGTCGCAGTGAACTGGTATCCACTGGACTATGCTTTTTTTGAAGTACTGGGACAGGCGTTCGAGCGAGTCTGTCAGAGCACCGAGCTCATTTTTGTGCTGGAGTCTGTTTGGAGACTTCCATGTCGTGTATGAACGCTAAAAAGTGTGGATTGTTCGAATCTCAAATGTGATGGGATGAGAACAAAATATCGGTCTTCTAAATTAGCGCAGCATTGCTGTCGCGTTTCAAAAGTGTGTACCATTTCAGAGCTTAAATTTGGAGAGTAAGACTAATATCTGGTCAGACACAACATACTGATCAGACATGTTAGTCAGGGTCAGGCACAACATACTGATCAGACATGTTAGTCAGGGTCAGGCACAACATACTGATCAGACATGTTAGTCAGGGTCAGACACAACATACTGATCAGACATGTTAGTCAGGGTCAGGCACACCATACTGATCAGACATGTTAGTCAGGGTCAAGCACAACATACTGATCAGACATGTTAGTCAGGGTCAGGCACAACATACTGATCAGACATGTTAGTCAGGGTCAAGCACAACATACTGATCAGACATGTTAGTCAGGGTCAAGCAAAATATACTGATCAGACATGTTAGTCAGGGTCAGGCACAAGATACTGATCAGACATGTTAGTCAGGGTCAGGCACAACATACTGATCAGACATGTTAGTCAGGGTCAGACACAACATACTGATCAGACATGTTAGTCAGGGTCCGGCACAACATACTGATCAGACATGTTAGTCAGGGTCAAGCACAACATACTGATCAGACATGTTAGTCAGGGTCAAGCAAAATATACTGATCAGACATGTTAGTCAGGGTCAAGCAAAATATAATGGCCAAGACCCTGAATTTGACTTCCTCAAAGTCCTCAGAAGTTTTCACGTCGGCCTGGCTTACGGGGTTAGAGTTGACGGTGATCCCGTAGATGCGAGTGACACGCATAATGAAGTCAATCATTGCACAACCGCTTGAGGAGACTGGTCCACCTTCAGTAACACGCTCGGGATGTGAGGAAAGCTGCAACAAACCGCCACTTAACGACCTTTTCAGTAGGAAATCTAATCTTTTTGGACACCCAACAACAACAAAAACAACATAGCTTGAATTTTGATTGACGCTTCGAAGGTCGTCTCAACTCCTGTCCCAGACAGCAGACGTCATTCTATTTCTCGCGGGCATTCAACGACAAATCGCAGGGGAAGTAGATCGTCAGATTGTATACAAGATGGACAATATCAAATATATACCTCACAAACACACTTATACAATCATTTTGACAGAAGTAACACATTATGCTCACCTTTACTCGTGGCTCGTGCCTGTGTCCCAGACTGTCTGCTCTGGGGTTAATGTAGAACAACACAGACTCGCTTGCCAATACTGTCGCTACCTGTGTTTCAGGTCGATTTTTTAATAAATGAAAGCCAAACTGTTCTTGAACTGTTTAGCTATGCTATAGAATGAACACCAACCGTTTCATAACAAAATATTCTGCGGTCAGCGATCCATAGCTGAGTGCCAGCGTCAGGCCCAGCGAACCAGTGCGGCCAAGACCCTTCTACACCTCCACGCGGTGATCCTGGATAACTAACTTAACTTAACTTAACGTCTTTATACTGGTTTAGAAGACTCTGCAGAGTCTGTATACAATCAGTTCCATTTACATCACCTTCCTCTAGAAGCTGTACGCATCCAATCTGTTCTTAAATGCATTGACCGTCCCAGCCTCCACCACCTCACTTGGCAATGCATTCCAAGCATTCACTACTCTCTGGCTAAAGAAATACTTCCTAATATCTAATCTGGACCTCTCCAGGCACAACATATTGACCAAGATCGCAATCTCTCATCCATGTATCGCTCCCTGGAAACGAGAAGTGGATCTACGTGATCCCCGTAGTATTGAGCGTCTTATAGATTAAGTAAAGCATAACACAACAGCTTGGAGGTTGGAGGTCCCAGGTAAACCTTTACCAACACGACCGGGTTGTGAGGAAAGCTACTGTAACCCTCCACTTAATGCCCTCCTCAGGGCACACTATTCATCTTCCTGTCTCTATCTCTCTCTCCTCCTTTTTTTCTCTGTATCCCTCTCTTTGCACATCGCTCTGTGCTATACTTCTCTCTCTCTCTCTCTCTCTCTCTCTCTCTTTCTCTCTCTCGGAGGCCCTAAGCTATAACTAATTTAGCGTAGCGCTAAATTGGGCCATGCGTGTCGCTCTTGTTTGTGAAGATTGTTTTGGCCCTGGTATGGGGAGAGATCGTTGTCACTACTGGGACGGATAGGCCTCCAACCGTGACCAGACCGGCTGACTGATCCCACTGTGCTGCCATCTCTTATTCATCAACGCCTCCTCTTCCTCCTCCCCTCCCCTTCTTCACCCCCCTCTTCCCCTTTTTCCTCCTCCTTCCCTTCATTTATCCTGAAAAGTTTCGTAGTTCACAAAGAGACTGCTGTACCTGCACGTTTTGAAACGAAACATCCCATTTCCGCTGGCCTGTTTTTGTGAACTCTACCTGTTCACTGCAATCTCTATTCTGTTAGCTAGACGTCACTAGTGCAGTCTGTTTCCAGGGCCGTCGTTTGGGGCCGAAGAAGGGTCGCTGACCCTGCTGCAAGCAGCCAGCTATGAGTCGCTGGCTGCCGTCAGCTCATAACTTAACTTCACTTCACTTAATTTCACTTAACTCAATTTCACTTCACTTAATTTCACTTCACTTTATTTCACTTAACTTCATTTAATTTCACTTAACTTAACTTAATTTCACTTAATTTCACTTAACAATTTCACTTCACTTAATTTCACTTAACTTCACTTAACTTAATTTCAATTCACTTAATTTCACCAAACTGCACTTAATTTCACTTCACTTAATTGCACTTCACTTAATTTCACTTAACTTCACTTAATTTCACATAACTTCACTTAATTTCACTCAATTTCACTTCACTTAATTTCACTTAACTTCACTTAATTTCACTTAACTTCACTTAATTTCACTTCACTTAATTTCACTTCACTTACTTTCACTTAACTTCCCTTAACTTAATTTCACTTCACTTAATTTCACTTGACTTCACTTAACTTAATTTTACTTCACTTTATTTCACTTAACTGCACTTAATTTCACTTCACTTAACTTCACTTAACTTCACTTAACTTCACTTAATTTCACGTAACTTCACTTAATTTCACTTAACTCAATTTCACTTCATTTAATTTCACTTAACTTCACTTAATTTCGCTTCACTTAATTTCACTTAACTTCTCTTAATTTAACTTAATTTCATTTAATTTCACTTAACTTAATTTCACTTAACTTCACTTCACTTCATTTAATTTCACTTCACTTAATTTCACTTAACTTCATTTAATTTCACTTAACTTAATTTCACTTAACTTCACTTCACTTCATTTAATTTCACTTCACTTAATTTCACTTAACTTCATTTAATTTCACTTAACTTAATTTCACTTAACTTCACTTAACTTAATTTCACTTCATTTAATTTCACTTAACTTAATTTCACTTCATTTAATTTCACTTCACTTAATTTCACTTAACTTCATTTAATTTCACTTAACTTAATTTCACTTAACTTCACTTAACTTAATTTCACTTTACTTAATTTCACTAAACTTCACTTAACTTAATTTCACTTCACTTAATTTCACTTAATTTCACTTAACTTAATTTCATTTAATTGCACTTAATTTCACTTCACTTAAATTCACTTCACTTAATTGCACTTCACTTAACGTCATTTCACTTCATATTCCTTAATTAAGGAATCGCTTATTACAGTCACATATCGAAATCAAATGGTCTTACAAATACGAACCTCCACGGAAAGGTGCAAGGCAGACGTCGAAGAGGCCGGTCCAAAAAGAGATGGGAGGACAACATAAAAGAATGGATCAATCTCCGATCAGAAGAGTAACAGGCAGCGGTATCTGACAGAGAGGGGTGACGTGTTGTTGTGGGGTGTCTTCATGTGTGCCCCAACGACCTCACCGGTTTCGGGATGACTTGACCTGAACTTCACTGAACTTCTTTATACTGGTTTAGAAGACTCTACAGAGTATGTATTCAACTAGTTTATTCCACTTTAAAAATGACTGCGATCATCCAATCTATTCTTGAATGCATTAACTGACCCTGCCCCCGCCACATTCTGTTGCAATGCATTCCAATTATTCACCACTCTCTGACTGAAAAACTGTTTCCTAATACCTAATCTAGACCTGCCATTAAATAATTTAAAGCTATGCCATCTAGTTCTTGTAGTAGGTTGAACTTTGTCTAATGTATCTTTTCCATTGATTAACCTATAAACCTGTATTAAGTCACCTCGAATTCTTATCTTTTCTAGACTCTGGTTTTCTGACATAGTTTCCTCAGGCTGTGTAGCCTCTGGTATTCTGACATAGTTTCCTCAGATTGCGTAGCCTCTGGTATTCTGACATAGTTTCCTCAGGTTGTGTAGCTTCTGGTATTCTGACATAGTTTTCTCAGGTTGTGTAGCCTCTGGTAGCCACACTTTCTTCAGGTTGAGTAGTCTCTGGTAGCCACACTTTCTTCAGGTTGTGTAGCCTCTGGTATTCTGACATAGTTTCCTCAGATTGTGTAGCCTCTGGTATTCTGACATAGTTTCCTCAGCTTGTGTAGCCTCTGGTAGCCACACTTTCCTCAGGTTGTGTAGCCTCTGGTAGCCACACTTTCCTCAGGTTGTGTAGCCTCTGGTAGCCACACTTTCCTCAGCTTGTGTAGCCTCTGGTAGCCACACTTTCCTCAGCTTGTGTAGCCTCTGGTAGCCACATTTTCCTCAGCTTGTGTAGCCTCTGGTAGCCACACTTTCCTCAGCTTGTGTAGCTTCTGGTAGCCACACTTTCCTCAGCGTGTGTAGCCTGTGGAATGCCATTACCAATCTCCTTCTAATTTCCTTTGAGCAGTAGCTATTGTCGTCAATTCTAGAGCCCAGATACTCGAAGTTCGTGACGTGTTCTATTTCCCAAACTCAGAACTTGGATTTATGTTGCCTTCTTGTTTTGTTGGTGGTCATTATCTTTGTTTTGTTTATGTTGTCGTAACAAAGAGGTTTTGATCTTCGCTGCATCTGGTTACGGCTGCAATTAGCTGCAGATAATAAACGTGTATTTAAGCTGCCCATTTCTTTTCTGTAACACTTCTACACTTAAGGCATGTTCCTGAAGGATGGCTACCAACCTGGAGAGGAGTTGAATGAGCCCTACTTTCTGTCCGCGCCCAAGAACCACATCATACAGTACACATACAGTATCCAGCGACATGGATTGCCTTGGCATTGGCCTCCAGCATGTCACACCTATTGCATGTTTCCTGGAGGTTGGTGCAGGTCATCAGGTGGTCTGGGCCCTGTGTTGCGACACAGTCACATGTTCCATCATCTGTGTATCCCCATCGCTTCATTCCCCTGTTGCACCGTGTTACACCAGTTTGGAGTCTGTTTCTTCTTCTTCTCAACTTCAATGACTCTAACAAAGGCAGCAGTCGACTCAAGGCTCTGTACACTTCCATTCAGCTTCTCGTGGAAAGACACTGGCTGTTACCAAATGCTACTTCTTTTGTTGGTATACAGTGGACAGGACTGCAAAATATGTTCTGCCTTCATGGGGGCTGTGCCGCAGGTACAAATGTCTGTAGTGCCAATATTGAACTTGTTGTACAGATGGCATCTCAGTCTGTTGGGACCTGTGAGTAACCGGAGAATTATCACCTGTCTCGCCTGGAGAGTTGATGGTAGGCATCGTTTTCTATGTGGCCAGGGTGATCTTTTGTTAAATTTTGCACTGTACGTTGCCCTGATGAATGCTTTAGTCTCATTGTATGTGATTTCTGTATCACTCTGCTGCAGCATTCCTCCCTCTCTGGCGAGTCTGTCTGGCTCCTCGTTGCCTGGAATGTCGCAGCGAACTGGTATCCACTGGACTATGCTTTTTTTGAAGTACTGGGACAGGCGTTCGAGCGAGTCTGTCAGAGCACCGAGCTCATTTTTGTGCTGGGGTCTGTTTGGAGACTTCCATGTCGTGTATGAACGCTAAAAAGTGTGGATTGTTCGAATCTCAAATGTGATGGGATGAGAACAAAATATCGGTCTTCTAAATTAGCGCAGCATTGCTGTCGCGTTTCAAAAGTGTGTACCATTTCAGAGCTTAAATTTGGAGAGTAAGACTAATATCTGGTCAGACACAACATACTGATCAGACATGTTAGTCAGGGTCAGGCACAACATACTGATCAGACATGTTAGTCAGGGTCAGGCACAACATACTGATCAGACATGTTAGTCAGGGTCAGACACAACATACTGATCAGACATGTTAGTCAGGGTCAGGCACACCATACTGATCAGACATGTTAGTCAGGGTCAAGCACAACATACTGATCAGACATGTTAGTCAGGGTCAGGCACAACATACTGATCAGACATGTTAGTCAGGGTCAAGCACAACATACTGATCAGACATGTTAGTCAGGGTCAAGCAAAATATACTGATCAGACATGTTAGTCAGGGTCAGGCACAAGATACTGATCAGACATGTTAGTCAGGGTCAGGCACAACATACTGATCAGACATGTTAGTCAGGGTCAGACACAACATACTGATCAGACATGTTAGTCAGGGTCCGGCACAACATACTGATCAGACATGTTAGTCAGGGTCAAGCACAACATACTGATCAGACATGTTAGTCAGGGTCAAGCAAAATATACTGATCAGACATGTTAGTCAGGGTCAAGCAAAATATAATGGCCAAGACCCTGAATTTGACTTCCTCAAAGTCCTCAGAAGTTTTCACGTCGGCCTGGCTTACGGGGTTAGAGTTGACGGTGATCCCGTAGATGCGAGTGACACGCATAATGAAGTCAATCATTGCACAACCGCTTGAGGAGACTGGTCCACCTTCAGTAACACGCTCGGGATGTGAGGAAAGCTGCAACAAACCGCCACTTAACGACCTTTTCAGTAGGAAATCTAATCTTTTTGGACACCCAACAACAACAAAAACAACATAGCTTGAATTTTGATTGACGCTTCGAAGGTCGTCTCAACTCCTGTCCCAGACAGCAGACGTCATTCTATTTCTCGCGGGCATTCAACGACAAATCGCAGGGGAAGTAGATCGTCAGATTGTATACAAGATGGACAATATCAAATATATACCTCACAAACACACTTATACAATCATTTTGACAGAAGTAACACATTATGCTCACCTTTACTCGTGGCTCGTGCCTGTGTCCCAGACTGTCTGCTCTGGGGTTAATGTAGAACAACACAGACTCGCTTGCCAATACTGTCGCTACCTGTGTTTCAGGTCGATTTTTTAATAAATGAAAGCCAAACTGTTCTTGAACTGTTTAGCTATGCTATAGAATGAACACCAACCGTTTCATAACAAAATATTCTGCGGTCAGCGATCCATAGCTGAGTGCCAGCGTCAGGCCCAGCGAACCAGTGCGGCCAAGACCCTTCTACACCTCCACGCGGTGATCCTGGATAACTAACTTAACTTAACTTAACGTCTTTATACTGGTTTAGAAGACTCTGCAGAGTCTGTATACAATCAGTTCCATTTACATCACCTTTCTCTAGAAGCTGTACGCATCCAATCTGTTCTTAAATGCATTGACCGTCCCAGCCTCCACCACCTCACTTGGCAATGCATTCCAAGCATTCACTACTCTCTGGCTAAAGAAATACTTCCTAATATCTAATCTGGACCTCTCCAGGCACAACATATTGACCAAGATCGCAATCTCTCATCCATGTATCGCTCCCTGGAAACGAGAAGTGGATCTACGTGATCCCCGTAGTATTGAGCGTCTTATAGATTAAGTAAAGCATAACACAACAGCTTGGAGGTTGGAGGTCCCAGGTAAACCTTTACCAACACGACCGGGTTGTGAGGAAAGCTACTGTAACCCTCCACTTAATGCCCTCCTCAGGGCACACTATTCATCTTCCTGTCTCTATCTCTCTCTCCTCCTTTTTTTCTCTGTATCCCTCTCTTTGCACATCGCTCTGTGCTATACTTCTCTCTCTCTCTCTCTCTCTCTCTCTCTCTTTCTCTCTCTCGGAGGCCCTAAGCTATAACTAATTTAGCGTAGCGCTAAATTGGGCCATGCGTGTCGCTCTTGTTTGTGAAGATTGTTTTGGCCCTGGTATGGGGAGAGATCGTTGTCACTACTGGGACGGATAGGCCTCCAACCGTGACCAGACCGGCTGACTGATCCCACTGTGCTGCCATCTCTTATTCATCAACGCCTCCTCTTCCTCCTCCCCTCCCCTTCTTCACCCCCCTCTTCCCCTTTTTCCTCCTCCTTCCCTTCATTTATCCTGAAAAGTTTCGTAGTTCACAAAGAGACTGCTGTACCTGCACGTTTTGAAACGAAACATCCCATTTCCGCTGGCCTGTTTTTGTGAACTCTACCTGTTCACTGCAATCTCTATTCTGTTAGCTAGACGTCACTAGTGCAGTCTGTTTCCAGGGCCGTCGTTTGGGGCCGAAGAAGGGTCGCTGACCCTGCTGCAAGCAGCCAGCTATGAGTCGCTGGCTGCCGTCAGCTCATAACTTAACTTCACTTCACTTAATTTCACTTAACTCAATTTCACTTCACTTAATTTCACTTCACTTTATTTCACTTAACTTCATTTAATTTCACTTAACTTAACTTAATTTCACTTAATTTCACTTAACAATTTCACTTCACTTAATTTCACTTAACTTCACTTAACTTAATTTCAATTCACTTAATTTCACCAAACTGCACTTAATTTCACTTCACTTAATTGCACTTCACTTAATTTCACTTAACTTCACTTAATTTCACATAACTTCACTTAATTTCACTCAATTTCACTTCACTTAATTTCACTTAACTTCACTTAATTTCACTTAACTTCACTTAATTTCACTTCACTTAATTTCACTTCACTTACTTTCACTTAACTTCCCTTAACTTAATTTCACTTCACTTAATTTCACTTGACTTCACTTAACTTAATTTTACTTCACTTTATTTCACTTAACTGCACTTAATTTCACTTCACTTAACTTCACTTAACTTCACTTAACTTCACTTAATTTCACGTAACTTCACTTAATTTCACTTAACTCAATTTCACTTCATTTAATTTCACTTAACTTCACTTAATTTCGCTTCACTTAATTTCACTTAACTTCTCTTAATTTAACTTAATTTCATTTAATTTCACTTAACTTCACTTCACTTCATTTAATTTCACTTCACTTAATTTCACTTAACTTCATTTAATTTCACTTAACTTAATTTCACTTAACTTCACTTAACTTAATTTCACTTCATTTAATTTCACTTCACTTAATTTCACTTCATTTAATTTCACTTCACTTAATTTCACTTAACTTCATTTAATTTCACTTAACTTAATTTCACTTAACTTCACTTAACTTAATTTCACTTTACTTAATTTCACTTAACTTCACTTAACTTAATTTCACTTCACTTAATTTCACTTCATTTAATTTCACTTCACTTAATTTCACTTAACTTCATTTAATTTCACTTAACTTAATTTCACTTAACTTCACTTAACTTAATTTCACTTCATATTCCTTAATTAAGGAATCGCTTATTACAGTCACATATCGAAATCAAATGGTCTTACAAATACGAACCTCCACGGAAAGGTGCAAGGCAGACGTCGAAGAGGCCGGTCCAAAAAGAGATGGGAGGACAACATAAAAGAATGGATCAATCTCCGATCAGAAGAGTAACAGGCAGCGGTATCTGACAGAGAGGGGTGACGTGTTGTTGTGGGGTGTCTTCATGTGTGCCCCAACGACCTCACCGGTTTCGGGATGACTTGACCTGAACTTCACTGAACTTCTTTATACTGGTTTAGAAGACTCTACAGAGTATGTATTCAACTAGTTTATTCCACTTTAAAAATGACTGCGATCATCCAATCTATTCTTGAATGCATTAACTGACCCTGCCCCCGCCACATTCTGTTGCAATGCATTCCAATTATTCACCACTCTCTGACTGAAAAACTGTTTCCTAATACCTAATCTAGACCTGCCATTAAATAATTTAAAGCTATGCCATCTAGTTCTTGTAGTAGGTTGAACTTTGTCTAATGTATCTTTTCCATTGATTAACCTATAAACCTGTATTAAGTCACCTCGAATTCTTATCTTTTCTAGACTCTGGTTTTCTGACATAGTTTCCTCAGGCTGTGTAGCCTCTGGTATTCTGACATAGTTTCCTCAGATTGCGTAGCCTCTGGTATTCTGACATAGTTTCCTCAGGTTGTGTAGCTTCTGGTATTCTGACATAGTTTTCTCAGGTTGTGTAGCCTCTGGTAGCCACACTTTCTTCAGGTTGAGTAGTCTCTGGTAGCCACACTTTCTTCAGGTTGTGTAGCCTCTGGTATTCTGACATAGTTTCCTCAGATTGTGTAGCCTCTGGTATTCTGACATAGTTTCCTCAGCTTGTGTAGCCTCTGGTAGCCACACTTTCCTCAGGTTGTGTAGCCTCTGGTAGCCACACTTTCCTCAGGTTGTGTAGCCTCTGGTAGCCACACTTTCCTCAGCTTGTGTAGCCTCTGGTAGCCACACTTTCCTCAGCTTGTGTAGCCTCTGGTAGCCACATTTTCCTCAGCTTGTGTAGCCTCTGGTAGCCACACTTTCCTCAGCTTGTGTAGCTTCTGGTAGCCACACTTTCCTCAGCGTGTGTAGCCTGTGGAATGCCATTACCAATCTCCTTCTAATTTCCTTTGAGCAGTAGCTATTGTCGTCAATTCTAGAGCCCAGATACTCGAAGTTCGTGACGTGTTCTATTTCCCAAACTCAGAACTTGGATTTATGTTGCCTTCTTGTTTTGTTGGTGGTCATTATCTTTGTTTTGTTTATGTTGTCGTAACAAAGAGGTTTTGATCTTCGCTGCATCTGGTTACGGCTGCAATTAGCTGCAGATAATAAACGTGTATTTAAGCTGCCCATTTCTTTTCTGTAACACTTCTACACTTAAGGCATGTTCCTGAAGGATGGCTACCAACCTGGAGAGGAGTTGAATGAGCCCTACTTTCTGTCCGCGCCCAAGAACCACATCATACAGTACACATACAGTATCCAGCGACATGGATTGCCTTGGCATTGGCCTCCAGCATGTCACACCTATTGCATGTTTCCTGGAGGTTGGTGCAGGTCATCAGGTGGTCTGGGCCCTGTGTTGCGCCACAGTCACATGTTCCATCATCTGTGTATCCCCATCGCTTCATTCCCCTGTTGCACCGTGTTACACCAGTTTGGAGTCTGTTTCTTCTTCTTCTCAACTTCAATGACTCTAACAAAGGCAGCAGTCGACTCAAGGCTCTGTACACTTCCATTCAGCTTCTCGTGGAAAGACACTGGCTGTTACCAAATGCTACTTCTTTTGTTGGTATACAGTGGACAGGACTGCAAAATATGTTCTGCCTTCATGGGGGCTGTGCCGCAGGTACAAATGTCTGTAGTGCCAATATTGAACTTGTTGTACAGATGGCATCTCAGTCTGTTGGGACCTGTGAGTAACCGGAGAATTATCACCTGTCTCGCCTGGAGAGTTGATGGTAGGCATCGTTTTCTATGTGGCCAGGGTGATCTTTTGTTAAATTTTGCACTGTACGTTGCCCTGATGAATGCTTTTGTCTCATTGTATGTGATTTCTGTATCACTCTGCTGCAGCATTCCTCCCTCTCTGGCGAGTCTGTCTGGCTCCTCGTTGCCTGGAATGTCGCAGCGAACTGGTATCCACTGGACTATGCTTTTTTTGAAGTACTGGGACAGGCGTTCGAGCGAGTCTGTCAGAGCACCGAGCTCATTTTTGTGCTGGGGTCTGTTTGGAGACTTCCATATCGTGTATGAACGCTAAAAAGTGTGGATTGTTCGAATCTCAAATGTGATGGGATGAGAACACAATCTCGGTCTTCTAAATTAGCGCAGCATTGCTGTCGCGTTTCAAAAGTGTGTACCATTTCAGAGCTTAAATTTGGAGAGTAAGACTAATGTCTGGTCAGACACAACATACTGATCAGACATGTTAGTCAGGGTCAGACACAACATACTGATCAGACATGTTAGTCAGGGTCAGGCACAACATACTGATCAGACATGTTAGTCACGGTCAAGCAAAATATACTGATCAGACATGTTAGTCAGGGTCAGGCACAACATACTGATCAGACATGTTAGTCAGGGTCAGACACAACATACTGATCAGACATGTTAGTCAGGGTCAGACACAACATACTGATCAGACATGTTAGTCAGGGTCAGGCACAACATACTGATCAGACATGTTAGTCAGGGTCAGGCAAAATATACTGGCCAAGACCCTGAATTTGACTTCCTCAAAGTCCTCCCTGGAACGGGCTGTTTTCACGTCGGCCTGGCTTACGGGGTTAGAGTTGACGTGATCCCGTAGATGCGAGTGACACGCATAATGAAGTCAATTATTGCACAACCGCTTGAGGAGACTGGTCCACCTTCAGTAACACGCTCGGGACGTGAAGAAAGCTACAATAAACCGCCACTTAACGACCTTTTTAGTAGGAAATCTAATCTTTGTGGACACCCAACAACAACAAAAACAACATAGCTTGAATTTTGATTGACGCTTCGAAGGTCGTCTCAACTCCTGTCCCAGACAGCAGACGTCATTCTATTTCTCGCGGGCATTCAACGACAAATCGCAGGGGAAGTAGATCGTCAGATTGTATACAAGATGGACAATATCAAATATATACTTCACAAACACACTTATACACACGAATACAATCATTTTGACAGAAGTAACACATTATGCTCACCTTTACTCGTGGCTCGTGCCTGTGTCCCAGACTGTATGCTCTGAGGTTAATGTAGAACAACACAGACTCGCTTGCCAATACTGTCGCTACCTGTGTTTCAGGTCGATTTTTTAATAAAGGAAAGCCATACTGTTCTTGAACTGTTTAGCTATGCTATAGAATGAACAACAACCGTTTGATAACAAAATATTCTGCGGTCAGCGATCCATAGCTGAGTGCTAGCGTCAGGCCCAGCGAACCAGTGCGGCAAAGACCCTTCTACACCTCCACGCGGTGATCCTGTATAACAGGCTGCAACAGGGCATACTGGCTAAGGAGAAGGGATCGAAGAGGGCATACTGACCCGGTACTCAAAATATGCCTGTTGAAGTCGGATGTGTTGGGGCGAAATGCGGAACGCATTCCGTTCTCTGGACTACATTCTGCAACTTAAAACCCTTTTCAGGATTTGGTAGCGGGAGATTGAAAGAGAACGAAGTCAAGCCAAGTCACATTTAGAAAATTCAATTATTCTTCTGTTCGCTTATCCTTTTATGCCTTTCAGCGTCAGGTCATGAAAAGATCTCTATAGAGAGCTTGTCTGTTTGCCTCTTGCACAGGGGCATTCACCGCCTCATATTTATGAAAGTCACCTTTTTCGTGTCCTTGAATCCGTTGTATTTAAATATCATTGCTTGTTGGAGGGTGCTGTGTGGTGGTAGACATGTTACTGGCCAAACTATTTTAGTTGCTGTCTTTAAATGTAGTTTAATACTGGTGTTGTTCCCACTAGTCTCCTGACGTCATCGTCTCTGATCATGTCTCCCCTTGTTATACCCAATATTTTTCGTTGGCATTTCATTTCTGCTTTTACGATTTCATTTGATTAAACAAACGAGACTGCGATTTCTGCACCTTTCAACCTGGCACGCCGGGTTCAGCACAACATTTTTTGGACAGGGTTTGCCTGGCTACACGAGTGCAAAATTCAAGCTATGTTGTTTTTGTTGTTGTTGGGTGTCCACAAAGATTAGATTTCCTACTAAAAAGGTCGTTAAGTGGCGGTTTATTGTAGCTTTCTTCACGTCCCGAGCGTGTTACTGAAGGTGGACCAGTCTCCTCAAGCGGTTGTGCAATAATTGACTTCATTATGCGTGTCACTCGCATCTACGGGATCACGTCAACTCTAACCCCGTAAGCCAGGCCGACGTGAAAACAGCCCGTTCCAGGGAGGACTTTGAGGAAGTCAAATTCAGGGTCTTGGCCAGTATATTTTGCCTGACAGGGTTTGCCTGGCTACAGGAGTGCAACCTGTTTACAGGGCCGTCACTGGGAGACGGGTTAGGGCCTTGATCAGCTATGGTTCGCTGACTCTGATGTAATTTTCCAGCTATTAGTCATTTCCAAATACAGCGCCTACAAGAACAAGAGGGCAGTCACACATTAATTAAGGAAATGCCCAGAAAAGATACCAGGCAATATTTGTTGTTGAATGTTTGGAATGCATTGACATGGGAAATAGTGAAAGCAGGGTCAATTAATGCATTCAAGAATAGATTGGATGTGCATAGTTATTTTTAGATCAAGTGATTGAAATATAAACTGGTTGTATACAGACTCTGCAGAGTCCTCTAGACCAGTATAAAGATCAAGTCTGCAGTGACAAAATCAAGTCTGAAGTGACAAAATCAAGTCTGAAGTGATAAAATCAAGTCTGAAGCAATTAAGTGAAGTGTGAATTGACCAATGGAAGTCATAAGTGCCTAGATCAAGTCCAAAGCAACAAAGTGAAGTCTGAATTAACAAAGTGTAGTCTGAATCAACAAAAAGTGAAGTCTGAATCGACTAAGTGAAGCCTGAATTGACTAAGTGAAGTCTGAATCGACTATGTGAAGTCTGAATTGACTAAGTGAAGTCTGAATCGACTAAGTGAAGCCTGAATAGACTAAGTGAAGTCTGAATCGACTATGTGAAGCCTGAATTGACTAAGTAAAGTCTGAATTGACTAAATAAAGTCTGAATTGACTAAGTGAAGTATGAATCAAAAAAGTGAAGTCTGAATCAACAGTCTAAATCAACAAAGTCAAGTCTGAATGAATGCAGTCGACTATGACTACATCAAATCTAATATGACTTAATCAAGTCCAATGTGGCTAGCTCAAGTTCGTAGAAAGTAAGTTAAGTTTGAAGTGACTAAGTTAAATCCAAAGTGGCTAATTGAAGTTCGGAGCAACTAAGTGAGTGGCTAGGTCAAGTCCGAAGCAAGTCAGTCAAGTTTAAAGTGACTAAGTTAAATCCAAAGTGGCTAGGTCAAATCTAAAGCGAGGGGACGGCGTAGCCTAGTGGTTAAGTGGCACGGCTCACAATCTGAAGGTTCGTTCCCCATCACAGCACCGGCCGTTACCCCGGGGAAGTAAACCCTTAGAAAATGCAGGAAGACGCAGACCCTTACATAAAATGCATGCTGAAGTCGGATGCACTGGGCTAACAGGCACAAAATAAAAACCACAGTGCAACGCACATCGCCTTTGGGATTAGAGAAATTGGGCGAACGCAAAAAAAAAAAAAAAAAAAACACGTCTGAAGCAAGTCAGTCAAGTTTTAAGGGACTAAGTTAAATCCAAAGTGGCTAGGTCAAGTTCGAAGCAAGTAAGTCAAGTTTTAAGTGACTAAGTTAAATCCAAAGTGGCTAGGTCAAGTCCGAGCAACTAAGTGAGTGGTTAGGTCAAGTCTGAAGCTAGTCAGTCAAGTTTGAAGTGACTAATTTAAATCCAAAGTGGCTAGGTCAAATCCAATGCAAGTCAGTCAAGTTTGAAGTGACTAAGTTAATGCCAAAGTGGCTAGGTCAAATCCGGAGCAAGTCAGTCAAGTTTGAAGTGACTAAGAAGTTAAATCCAAAGTGACTAGGTCAAGTCCGGAGCAAGTAAGTCAAGTTCAAATTGTACTTGTCTTCGTGATCGTTGTTGACCATTACTTTTGTTGACCATTTACCGACTCGGCAGTTTGTCCAACATTTACTGAATCATAGGCAGAAAAATTTGCCCGATGCATTGTCTTCGTTCATTCACCGTTGTATTTGCTGTGTAAACACTGGGTTTTGCTATAGAAACGGCTGAAACGAAAACGAGGCTACTTCTGTCCCAACTTTGACAATTTTGATTTTAGACAATTTTACAATGAAATTTGTTGTTTCACACGGACTTGGGAGGTTATCCCATTATTGAGGGTGATGGCGTTGAGTTGTTTCAATGGATTTTTCTGACTTAGGTCTGTTTAGTTTGTTTATGTAGATGTTATAAATACGTTTGTAGTGGAGACTAAGAGATATGCAGATCTGCTAAAACAAGCCTCCACCCAATCTCAGAACACTTGACCAGCGCCGAGTTTCTTTGTTCGGTCATGTTGTACGGCTGGACCAGGAAACCACAAGATATCACACAAGTCGTTCCTCAGTGCCAAATGTCTTCCCCCAACCGGCTGAAAGCGGAGAAGAAGCCATCCCCGAACAGTATGACCCCAGCAAATAGAAACCTCCTACTCTGTCCCGGAACCATGCCACTGCTGTGGGTCATCGATGTGGTCGACCGACGCAACGGGCCTCACTGGCTAAAAGTAACGAAATGTTAAGTGACCCATAGCATTACTGCCGTAGGGGTGTGAGGTGTTAGCGATCTCACATTTCAAAGGCTTGGCTATATGAGGGCGGTAGCCATTTCCTCTCCCTCACTGCTTTTACTTCACGGACTGAACTGGTACCCATTTAAGGCTGGGTCGACCCGGGAGCCGTTGCGGTCTGAAAAAACATTTTCGCCTCAACTGGGGAATGAATCCAGGAGCACTCAGATGCGAAGCTAGCTCGCTAGCCGCTGCCCTACGCGACTCCCCTCTCACTGCCTAAGCGAACATTATTATGTTAGGAACACTATCGGTGCTTCGTGGCCTGCTGAAGACGGACATGTCGGACCAAAAGGTGCAAATATCGCAGTCAAGGTGTAAACTAGCGACACAACACATTTCATTCTCCAGACTACATCCTGCTACTTGCAAAGCCCTGTTCAGGGCTTGGTAGCGGGAGGTTGAGAACGAGTGAAGAAGAAGTTCTTTGTGGCAATTTCATGAATTTACAAGGCAACTGGTGTACCTAATAATGGGCAAGCCTAAAACGTTTGTAAGGTAATAAACTCGCCCGTGCATTGTGCTGATATTCTCAGAAATATGGCGAGGAACAGAGCACTTATGGGTGAAACCGTGTGTAATGACGTAACATTTAGCACGCTATGGTCTAGACCAGCTAGGCCTTCAAAATCGTAATTCAAAAATAAATTTTTATTTTGCACAGAGACCCTACCCATAGCCATTAAAAAAAATGCTAAATACGTCACCATCTACACACGATATTTTGCCGGTAAAAGTATCGTGTGTTCGATTACAAATGGTTTTTGAACAATTTTTATTCTTATTCGCCGTTTGGAGGAAGCTGACATTTTGCGAAAGGTGAAGTAGGTTGTTGGGAAAGATCTTTACCGAGTAGATCTGTTTATTTTATTTGTTTAGATGAAAGAACTACGTTTGAATTGGAAACTCTAACAGTTGTGTCGATATTGTAAACACAGTATTGATATGTTGTTGACGTTGTGGTTTCCATGGTTTTCTACAGGTCGAGTCAAATTTTTTTACGGTTTTCCATAAATTTTCAACTTTATCTTTTTGTATCTCAGAAACTAACAAACATTCAACAAAAACAATAACACCAACAAGTTCTTTATTAAATTGTATCTCTATACACAAGAAAATCATATTTATTGACAAACAAACAGAAACGTTACAAATTTCGAAAGTCGACTACGATAACGAGATGCGAATTCTCTTAAAAAATTATATAATATAGCGTGCAAAAGGTTAAACCAAGTGTAATGACGTTGCTTCTTTGATTAAACTAAACATAAAATGTGTCCCACCGAGGAAAAGCAATATAATAAACGAAAGAAATGCAATAACAAAACAAGGATTGTTCCAAATTGTAGTTTTATTAACAACAAAAAATGAACACTTTTTGCTTTTAGCAAAGAGATTAGGTATTAATAACTTTCAATCGCTGCGTTATTACAAAACATTGGTTCCTAGACAATATCGCAAGAAGGGCATAACGGTCGGAAGAAAGTGAAAATGGACGGCTTGGTTGGAGGAAAAGAGGTCAACACCGATGAAGACAGCTTCAGGACGTTATATACAGACTGGTGTTGCTTTTGTATGACATGGGCTGACTCGCCTAAACCGAGATGTATACAGAGCAGCTGTGATGGATACTACATTCTGGAAAAAAATATGCCACATGATGATGATAATTTAAGTAAAGGTCAAGTTTATCCAGTAGTATCTGGAGAGACTTCATTGTACAAAGTTTCCGTTTTTGTTATTGGGCTGGGTGACCAGTTCCCTTCCTAGCTGACTTGTGTTCCCAAAAGGTACCTATTTAAAGGTAAAGGTCAATCCCAATTATTTTTAATGTGCGTGTCGCTGCACATTGTAGGAAATATTTTTTTAGTCAGAGAGTGGTGAATGCTTGGAATGCATTGCCACAGGAAGTAGTGGAGGCAGGGACAATTAATGCATTTAAGAATAGATTGGATACACATAGCAGTGAAAGAAACTGGTTGTATACACTCTACAGAGACTTCTAAACCAGTATGGCTTGGCTTCGTTCGTTCTCAATCTCCCGCTACCAAACCCTGACATGGGCCTAAGTAGCAGAATATAGTCCAGAGAATGGAATGCGCTGTGTTGTAGTTTACAGCTTGTCTGCGATATTTGCACCTTTCGGTCCAACACATTCAACTTCAGCAAGCATTTTTTTAGTACCGGGTTAGCATTCCCTCTTTGATTCCTTCTCCTTAGCCAGTCTGCTCTGCTGCAGCCTGTTATCCAAGATCACCGCGTGGAGGTGTAGAAGAGTCTTGGCAGCTCTGGTTCGCTACAGCTCATGCGCTCCTATACCAGTATAAAAACGTTAACTGTCCTTTTTAAGAAAATCTGGGAGCGTGATCTAATGATGAACGAAGATGACAAATTAAAAAAAAAGTTGTTGTTCTCTTAGCACTCGTCAAATTTCAGCCACTAAAAAATATGAAACGGCGTCCAGGGAGACGGTTTATTTGGTGGCCGGTCTGGTACCTCCGTGAGTGATGCAGTCGTCCCAATCTGGCCAGACTTTCTCCTTTATTCTCAGGCAATAGTTGTGCAGGGAGGGGAATTTTTCTGCGGATACAACAAGTTGTAAACTATGAGAGGCTGTTGTAATAACATGCTGCAGCTAATTGTGTCATTTAATGAGGATAGGAAAGTAACAGCCCAGTTCGACGGTGATACATCACGCCACCGGGATCAAGACGCTGAGCAGCACATGAGCTGCAGTGGTCAGCGACCCATAGCTGCCAAGACCCTTCTACACCTCCATGCGGTGATCCTGGATAACAGATGCTGAGCAGCACATGAGCTGCAGTGGTCAGCGACCCATAGCTGCCAAGACCCTTCTACACCTCCATGCGGTGATCCTGGATAACAGATGCTGAGCAGCACATGAGCTGCAGTGGTCAGCGACCCATAGCTGCCAAGACCCTTCTACACCTCCATGCGGTGATCCTGGATAACAGATGCTGAGCAGCACATGAGCTGCAGTGGTCAGCGACCCATAGCTGCCAAGACCCTTCTACACCTCCATGCGGTGATCCTGGATAACAGGCTGCAGCAGAGCAGACTGGCTAAGGAGAAGGGATCGAAGAGGGAATGCTAACCCGGTACTCAAAAAATGCTTGCTGAAGTCGGATGTGTTGGACCGAAAGGTGCAAATATCGCAGCCAAGCTGTAAACTACGACACAAGGCATTCCGTTCTCTGGACTACATTCTGCTACTTAAGCCCTTTCAGGGTTTGGTAGCGGGAGATTGAGAACGAAGAAGAAGAAGAAGACATCACACCACCAGTCCCGTAACCGGAAAAGTCATTGGGGCACCATTACTGTAGATTGTTGGATCAGTTCCCGCCACTCCAGGCGGTTTTGTGCCAGCATATCAAATCTTCCGTTTAGACGAGTTAGCGTCAGCAATATAATTCTCACTGTTGTGTGTTGAGACGGCTGGCGCATGTCTCATTTCTCTCAATGTTTTCGGCAATATTGACATGGGCCGTTTTGCACCTGTCGGAGCCCATCCATCTCCAGTCAACATGTCCCTCCACATTTGTGAATTTTGTCCCTGTCTACTCAAGCATGGCGTCACAGGTTCACTCTGAAGGTTATGCCTTTCCGTATTATTTTTCCAGCCTCATTTTCATCTTGGCCGTTTCCTTTTAATCGCTCTTGTGTATTCTGTGTTCGACTTTATCCGATAATATGTCGATTGAAATGCATCTCTGCACTTTGTCTGGCATCAGTCCAATTAAAAAATACGGATACAACCCGTTATCCAAGAGGAATCTGTAACACTGCAATTGTAGACCAAAAGATCACACAAAAACACACATGATCCAGGAGTAAATCACATCAGCAGCCAAGCTGGCGCTCGACCCGAAGGACAATCAAAGATATCACAAGAATATATCACAACCATTCAATATTCAAAGCTGCGTCCTGGCCTCAAATTTATTCAGAATCTTCTTTGTCCTGCTATTGAAGCACACATTGGGTAATGCAACAGAAGGGTTTTGCCTTCACACTAACTTAACTTAACATCTTTATACTGGTTTAGAAGACTCTGCAGAGTCTGTATACAACCAGTTACATTTACATTACCTTGCTCTAAAAGCTATGCGCATCCAATATATTCTTAAATGCATTAACTGTTCCTGCCTCCACTATCTCGCGTGGCAATGCATTCCAATCATTCACCACTCTCTGACTAAAAAAATATTTCCTAATATCTAATCTGGACCTCTCTTTAGTTAATTTGTAGCTATGCCATCTTGTTGTTGTAGGTGGCTGTATTTTAAAAAACTTGTTATAGTCTAATTTATCCATTCCTCTGATCATCTTATAAACCTGTATTAATTCACCTCGAATTCTTCTCTCTTCGAGACACTGTAGGCCGGTTTTTCTGAGTCTTTCCTCATAACTGTAATTCTGGAATCCCAATATCAGCTTTGTCGCTCTTTTTTGTATTCTTTCCAGCATGTTTATGTCCCCTCTATGATAAGGACTCCACACCTGTACACAGTACTTCAATCTAGGTCTAACTAAAGCTTTATACAGTTTGACTATCACTTCCTTGCTCCTATGTTTAATATTTCTTTTTATCATACCTAATATTGCATTTGCCTTTTTCACTGCTACCTGAACTTGCTCACTCACCTTACCTGTAATGTAATAGCTGTCCATCGTTGTCGATGAGGACCGCCGACATCATCCTTGTCACAGATTTCCCTGTTGGGTGTGGGTGCGCATGTGGCTGAACAGGCCAATGCGAGCATGAAAACATCTGCTACATATCGGGCACACGAGGTTTGTAGAAGGGGATGGTGTCCCCGCTGCTCGGGATTTCTGCGTCTCGCGTCTGTTCTGGGCTTTCACAACACGGTCATCTTCACCAGCAGCTACACCCGATTTGACTGCGCTTCTCCAGTCAGATCTGTTTTTCGCAAGACATTCCCAGGTGTCGATGTCTATCTGGCAACTTTTTAGTGAGTCCTTCAGACCGTCTATAAAACGTTTCTTTGGGCGCCCTCTCTCGCGCCATCCCTCTCTCAGCTCGCCGTAGTGAAGTTTCTTTGGGAGCCGCTCGTCTGACATACGGACGAGGTGTCCGGCCCATCCTAGTCGTGCTTTTTCTAGCAGTGCATGGATGCTGGGCATGTTAGCCCTCGAGAGAACCTCGATGTCAGTGACACGATCTTGCCATCGGATGTGGAATATTCGCCTCAGGCAACCTGTGTGGAAGTGGTTTAACCTCCTTGCATGTCCAGAGTATACAGTCCAGCTTTCGCAACCGTATAGTAGGGTTGGAATGATGGTTGCACGGTAGACTTTCAATTTTGTCTTGACGCTGATGCCACGACGTGCCCAGACCATCAAGCGCATTCTACCAAAGGCTGTGCTGGCCTTTGCTATTCTGCTTGCCACCTCATCGTCTAGGCTGGCAAATCTCGACAGCGTGCTGCCCAGATATGTGAATTTGTCTACGGCATTCAACGTCTGCCCGCTGACTGTAGTCTCTGGTTTTGTGTACGGCATGCCTGGTGCTGGTTGGTACATGACCTCTGTTTTTTTGGCATTTATGGTCAGACCAAAATTTTGGCATGCGGCAGAGAACTGGTCCATTCCAACCTGCATGTTCAGTTCTGAGTTGCTCATTAGAGCGCAGTCGTCAGCAAATACAAGTTCCCTGATTTTGTCGCCAGCCACTTTGGTTTTGGCCTTCATTCTTCTGGAATTGAGTAACTTGCCATCTGTGCGGTACTTTATGGGTATTCCAAGCTCCAATGATCTGAAGGCGTCTGTCATCGTGGCCGCGAACATCATGCTGAACAAAGTCGGGGCGAGTACACATCCTTGTTTTACTCTGTTTGAAACTAGAAACGTTTTAGAGATTGCACCGCTGTCCAGTACACGAGCACACATGCCTTCGTGTAGCAGTTTCACCATTGTTATGAACTTTTTGGGCCAGCCAAACTTAGACATTATCATCCACAGCCCTCCTCTGTTTACTGTATCAAATGCCTTTGTCAAATCAATAAATGTGGTGTACAAGGCCTGATTTTGTTCTCGACACTTCTCTTGTACTTGGCGAGCGGCAAAAATCATGTCCACAGTTCCTCTTCCGGCTCTGAATCCACATTTACTTTCTGGGAGGTGGTGGCTTTGTTCAAGGTGTTTGTTGAGCCTGTTTAGCAGTAAGCGCGCTAGGATCTTGCCTGCAACGGAGAGTAGCGATATTCCTCGATGATTGTCGCATTCCTGACGATTGCCTTTTCTTTTGTATAGGTGAACGATTGAGGCGTCCTTTAGCTCCTGCGGAATTTTACCTTCAGCCCACATGTGACAGAAGAGTTCAGTGATCCTTCTGGTGAGGGATGGGCCAGCTGTCTTATATACCTCTGCTGGTATTGCATCAGCTCCTGGAGCTTTTCCTATAGATAGTGAACTGATTGCCCTGTCGACTTCCTCCTCAGTAATGACTTCATCCAACGCCAGGTTCAGTTCCACCTGCGGCATTCGCCGGATGGTCTCTTCATTTATGGACGATGGGTGGTTTAGTATTTTGCAGAAGTGGTCTGCCCATCTGTCTAGAATCTGAACCTTATCTGTTAGCAGTACCCCAGTACTGTTAGAGTATTACTAGAGGGCTGCGGGCCGTAGAGAGCTTTCAGTGCTTCGTAAAACCGTTTGGTGTCATGACGCTCGGCGAACATCTCAATTTCGTCAGCTCTTTTGCTGAGCCAGGAGTCTTGCATCTCTCTAAGCCTGGTCTGGACAGCTTTGCGAGCAGTATTGAAGGCAGCTTTTGCTGCCGGAGATGGTGTGTCCCTCTGGTATTCCCTGTGGGCTTCATATTTTGCATCGAGAAGGCCCTGTATTTCTAGATCGTTCTCATCAAACCAGTCCTTATGCTTGCGCGTGAGTGGGCCAATGTGTTTAACAGCTGTATCGTAGAGTGTGTTTCTCAATGATGCCCAGTTCTTTTCGATGTCGTTCTTTTCAAAACGAAGCTCAGATAGTCTACCCTCAAGCTCTTCCTGGAAGCCTCCTCTCGTGGGTTCGTATTTCAGCTGAGAGACATTTAGCCTCCTCGGTGGTTTCTTTCCCTGGGGGCGCATTTTGGGCTGGATCTTGAAGTTTAGCTTGGCAATGACAAGTCGATGGTCGGTCCAACATTCTGCACCACACATGCTCTTCGTTACCATAGCATCCGCTCGATCCCTACGTCTGATGATAATATAGTCAATGAGGTGCCAGTGGCGGGACCTTGGGTGCATCCATGTGGTTCTATTTCGGACAGGTAGTCGGAAAGCTGTGTTTGTAATGAGTAGTTCATTTGCGGCACATGTCCTCAGAAGGAGCAGTCCGTTACTATTGCATTTTCCGATACCATGTCTGCCAATGGCCCCCTCCCAGGCTGTATGGTCTGTGCCAACCCTAGCGTTAAAATCACCGAGGATGACCAGTTTGTCAGATTTGGGGACTGCAGCGATGAGCGCCTCAAGGTCCTCATAAAACTTATCTTTTGTTTCCTGAGGATTTGTCATTGTGGGTGCGTATGCACTGATGAGTGTTGCATGGCGCCCTCCTATTAGGGGGGAGACGCAGTGTAATCAGGTGGTCATTAATTCCTCTGGGCATGCTTGTGAGCTTGTCGACCATGTTGGTCTTGATGGCAAAGCCAACTCCAGCTTCACGGCGTTCTTCTTTGCTGCGGCCGCTCCAGAAGAAAGTATAACCAGCGCCTTCTTCTGTGATCTGCCCTTCCTCTGCCAGTCGTGTCTCGCTCAGGGCAGCTATGCAGATGTTGTATCTAGCCAGTTCCCTGGCGATCAGTGCTGTCCGTCGTTCGGGTCTGTTTGCTTTGGTGTTGTCCAGTAGCATGCGGACATTCCATGTTGCAAGCGTGATGGGTAGTTTTCGTGATCGTTTTCTGCCTGTTCCGCCGCTGCAGTTTGGGGGCCCTGCCAGTTGCGAGCTGCTAGTCAGGGTGTGATCTGTAGGGTGATGTCGTGAGTTGCGCAATGTGTTTATAGTGAGGGAGATGTGCGCAGGATCTTCCTCACTCTCTCGTCTGGACTCCACATGTTCTAGAGGCAAGACAATGTCAAGACTTCTAGTGAAAGGTTCGGATGCAGACAGTATGGTGTCAGCGTGTGCCTCATTATCTCGGTAACCCCTCCCTTCTCTTTTATCGCTGTGGTGGAGCTTTGAGGTATCAGTTTCTGAGTGCATTTGTTTGTGTTTTTGCATTTGAAAAAATCTGGCAAAGATGGCGCCGTAACTGGCTGCGAGTCTACATTTCTCTACTGTTTTGGATCATTGTGGATGCCGCCAGACCACAGATTTGCCTGGAATTCACACTAGTCGACGACTTACACTTGTGTTCACGGATACGTGGAATTGTTTTCCGTCTGGACTTGTTATTTCGTTCTTTTTTTGTGATTTCTTCCATCCGTTTATCCTGGTCTGGACGCCGGCTGAATGGCGCTACGCTTAAACTAGTTATACCTGTGTCGTATCTCACGGGTTAGTTCTGCCGGTTCACCTTCACGAATTTGGCGTGTGGGAATTTTAGATGCTACTATGATGAACTGAATACAGCTGGGGAGAGATGCCAGACTCACTCACACGCTGAGTGTTGTCCATACGACCTCTTGTGGTTATCGAAAAGGTACGACAAACTGCGTTAGATGCCATCCCACCTTTCTACCCTGCGGGTTACATGTTTACGGAAAGGCTTCGGTGGTAACCCTGAGGCAAAATCTGCATCCTATGCTATCTCCAGTCGTCTCGATGAATGTCTTGCCACTGGCAAAAGGTAGCTTATGCTCTGTGAGTGAGGTTGACAAAAGGCGCAGTTTCTTCCTCACTTTAATCCAAATCTCAGCGCAAGTCACCCATTTCAGCGGACACAGCAAGAGATACGACTGTCCACACGGCTGAACAAAGAGAGTGGTCTTCATCACTTGTGATGGACAAACTATCATGTTTGTGTATTCTTCTTCCACCTCTCGTTCCTCTGGTCTTCCGCCTTGATTGTATACTTGTGAGTTCCGATGCCTCCTCGGTTAAGTGTATTTTCAGCACACGCAACAGATGAAGATCTGAGTTTGAAGGGACGTAGTGTGCTGATTGAAGCGCAATGAGCTCCTTTCTGAAGTACCGTCTGTTTGACGGGGTCAGGATGACCTCCTTCGTTTCAGTGTTCATACTTCGTTATCTGGGTCACGATACAGCACGGAGCGACACTAGCCTTTGACTGGGTCAAGTTTCGGCCACGCTTTGTTTTATCGAAACTGTTCACATTAGTCTACCCTTCACGACTAAAAATACACTATTATATACTTCGTTGCATCACTTCTTTCACATTAGTATGCTTAATTCACAAGTCGGCACATTTATATCCAGGAATCACGTTAATAGTCCGAGAGTTATCATAGAAAACACAAACAAAACACCGTTTTATCAAGAGGGAAATCGACTGCGACCATGTCCGGCGCCATCTTGACCCACATACATCCCTTACCTGTATGATCTATTATAACCCTAGGTCCCTTTGTCTTATCTATCTTTCTAATTTTGTTCTCTCCCATTCTTTAATTATCTTCCATATTGGATCTACCCATGTGAATGACTGTACATTTATCTACATTAAACTCTATTTGCCAGATCAGATGAATCATATTAGATCAGATGGTCATCTGTTTAATCTTGCGAGACTCAAAGTTAAAACCAAGATCAGCAAAATTACTGTCATGGACTTCTTATTTCTTGATGACACTGAAATTATCACTCACCGTCCGCAAGGAACTACAAAGAATGATAGATCACTTCACCTAGGCGCACAAAGATTTCGGCCTTACAATAAGCCTGAATAAAACAAATGTGCTGGGACAAAACGTAGATACCACCCAACCATCACTATTGACAACTACAAGCTGGCAACTGTGGACCAGTTCACATACCTGGGGTCCCTCATTAACGAAATACATATTTATTACATCTACATAAAAAAACTAAACAGATCCATGTAACAAATATCCATTTCAACACCTTAACTTCATCTCTCTCAATAATTGGAAAATTCTCAAATGGAGTGAAAAAAAGAATAAATCGGTTAAAAATTCACTACAAAATAAAACAAGCCATTTTTGCAGTTGAAAATGAAATCAACGGCAGCAACATCCAATTGTAAATTCTTCTTCGTTCGTTCTCAATCTCCCACTACCAAACCCTGAAAGGATAAGTAGCAGAATGTAGTCTAGAGAACGGAATGCGTTGTGTCATAGTTTACAGCTTGGCTGCGATATTTGCACCTTTTGGTCCAACACATCTGACTTCAGCAAGCATTTTTTGAGTACCGGGTTAGCATTCCCTCTTCGATCCCTTCTCCTTAGCCAGTCTGCCCTGCTGCAGGATCACCGCGTGGAGGTGTAGAAGGGTCTTGGCAGCTATGGTTCGCTGGCCCTGATGCTAGCAGTCAGCTATGGGTCGCTGACCACTGCAGCTCATGCGCTGCTCAGCATCTTGATCCCTAATATTAGATTCAAACCCATATGTTCAGCAGTTCCTACAGCATTAACCCGGAAGATTTAACACATCAACCAAAACCAATGATTATTCGTAACGTCACTGTGCAACGACATCGTCTGTGAAACGTACATTTCTGTCAGTCGTGATTTCTTGGCAATGGTGTGGTGATGGTTAAGAAAAGCTCTAAAGGGACTATGATTCCACTCCGATGCAGATGTCGTGGCATCGACAGCTTCCTTTCCCTATTTTGTGAGGTTTTTCTTTTGGTTTTATTTTGCGTTTGCTGTAATTCTCTATTTCCCAGGGCGGTGTGGATTTGCACTGTGTGTTCATTTTGTGCCTGTCGGCCCAGTGCATCCGACTTCAGCATGCATTTTATGTAAGAGTCTACTTCCTCCTGCATGTTATAAGGGTTCGCTACCCCGGGGTAACGGCTGGTGCCGTGATGGGTATCGAACCCTGCACCTTCAGATTGTGAGCCGTGTCACTTAACCATTAGACCACGACGACCTCTATTTTGGAGTTCATCCTCTTACAATCAGATCATCGGCCAATTTGTTTAATTGGTTACAACGACTGTCACAACACGGCACAGGAAAGGGACTTCACCTTTCTGTAACGTTTGACGACACAACCAGAAGTAAAAAGCCGTCAGTAAAGTAAAAAAAAAACCAAAATTGCACAAATGGATTGAAAAAACCAGTCAGTCAAGGACTATAAAACTGTCTCTTAAAGGTCAATACTGCATCCCCGTGAGGCCTGGGTCCTAGGCATTTGCGTAGTTAGCCTAATGACAGACCTTGCTCTTTCTGGACTTAACCATGACGTTACCTTGAATGAGATTTTCACAGACGTCATCACAGGAGTGCCAAATGAACTGTGCCAACAGCCCAAAGACAGAACAGTCCACTTCACACAGTGTAGATCCCATTATAAACTCCTTGTTTCCTGCCAACAAAAAATCAACAATGACTCCAAAGCCAAAGACAATTACGCATATTAACACTCAGAAAAACACAGTTATTAAGTCATATGATTTCAGGTCAGGTCATACTGTAACCGATGAGGTCGTTGGAGCACACATGAAGACATCCTCACAAGCCCACGCCACCCTTCTCTGTCAGAAGCCGCTGCCTGTGCCTCTTCTGGTCGGAGATTGGTCCATTCTTTTATGTTGTCCTCCCACCTCTTTTTGGGTTAGCCTCTTCGTCGTCTGCCTTGCACCTTTCCGTGGAGGATCGTATTTGCAAGACCATTTCATCTCGATATGTGACCGTACCAAGCGAGTTTCTTTCTTTTGACAGTTGCCAAGAGGTCTTCAAAAGGCCCTATTGCTGTTGTAATTCTATCTCGTATTTCCTCATTTGTAACTCGATCTTTGTACGTCACATTTAAAAGTCTTCGGAAACATCTCATCTCCAAGGCCTGTATCCTTCGCTGAAGGTCAGTTGTAACTGTCCATGTCTCACAAGCATAGAGGAATATTGACAGGACTAGTGTACGCATTAATCTGATTTTTGTGCATAGTGCTAACAGTTTATATTGCCAGATTTTGTTAAGCCATGCAAGCGCCGCTATTGTCTGTGCTATTCTGGCCAATACTTCACATTTTGATCCTTCATCACTGACAATCGACCCCAGATATTTAAAACGGTCAACCACTTCGAGTTCCTGACCGTTGCCTTTTATCCTGCTGTTGAAGCCCTCGGCGTTGTTGGTCATTAATTTTGTCTTTCCAGCGTTTATCTCCATACCATAGTCAAAAGCTGTTTCATTGAGCCTTCTGACCCATTCCTGGAGTTCTGCTTCTGAACCAACCAACCCATCGATATCATCTGCAAAACGAAGGTTGGTAATCGTTCGGCCACCTATCTTGACAGTACCAACGTAACCTCCAAGTGCCTCACTCATAATTCCTTCAAGGAATATATTGAAAAGGGTTGGAGAGAGTGTACCCCTGTCTCACATCAACTGATGTGCAAAACAGTCACCTCGCCTCCCATTCACAAGAACTACGCTGGACGCATTTTTATTTATTTACATATTATTTATTTACAAAGAGTCCAAAGTATATGATTTATCCGTAAGTAATACATTTCTGTTTATTTTCTTTGATGTACAGGCGAGTAGGAGAGCTGGAATAGGGGGGCACCCTCACTCTCTTCTTCTTTATCGATCAACTGATGCTATGCTTCTAGTTCGGTGAGGATCACGAAGGAGACTGTGCATTTCAGGTCTTTGCCGCGACACAACGCGTTCCGTTCTCCGGACTACATCCTGCTACTTGCAAAGTCCTGTTCCGCGGAAGATTGAGAACGAACGTAGAAGAAGGAGGTCTTCGTCGGTCCTCCACAGCGTTTCAAGCATGGTCGCTCCCCCAGGCCAGACTGCCTCTCTTTGGTTTGTATAGGTCGTGGAGTCCTGCAGGATATGTTCTGGTGTTTGCTTGGGTGCTTCACAATCGCATGTGGCGGTGTGTCTGAGACCCATTCTGTGGAGGTGGGCCTTGAGTCTACAATGTCCCGTTCCGAGTCTGATGATCTTTGTCTGCCTATCTCTGCCAAGTTTGTCTATGCTGTCATTTTTTGGCTTGTATTCTTTGTGATGTTCTCTGCATTCTGTCCTCATAGATTGTTTGATGAGTGTCTTTGCTTCTTTTTTGCTCTGTGGATAGGGAGTCAGCAAGCCTCCACTTCCGGCTTTTGCGAGCTCATCTGCTTTCTCGTTTCCAGGGATCCCACAGTGGGCCGGAATCCATTGTAGGACTAAATTTGTATTTTGAGACAGCAATCAGATGTTATATTTTATTTCATGAGATAGTCTATCTTGTTTGTGGCTTGAGATGGCTTGGAGTACACTCCTGGAGTCTATCTTGTTTGTGGCTTGAGATGGCTTGGAGTACACTCCTGGAGTCTATCTTGTTTGTGGCTTGAGATGGCTTGGAGTACACTCCTGTAGTCTATCTTGTTTGTGGCTTGAGATGGCTTGGAGAACACTCCTGGAGTCTATCTTGTTTGTGGCTTGAGATGGCTTGGAGTACACTCCTGGAGTCTATTTTGTTTGTGGCTTGAGATGGCTTGGAGTACACTCCTGTAGTCTATCTTGTTTGTGGCTTGAGATGGCTTGGAGAACACTCCTGGAGTCTATCTTGTTTGTGGCTTGAGATGGCTTGGAGTACACTCCTGGAGTCTATCTTGTTTGTGGCTTGAGATGGCTTGGAGTACACTCCTGGAGTCTATCTTGTTTGTGGCTTGAGATGGCCTGGAGTACACTCCTGTAGTCTGTTAGAATGACAGATTTCCCTGTCATGTTTTGGTTGATAATAATCCTCGTTGCTGCATGAACAGCTCTTGATTCAGCTCTGAAATTGGTACAGGTCTCTCCTGCTGGTACAGGTCTCTCCTGCTGGTACAGGTCTCTCCTGCTGGTACAGGTCTCTCCTGCTGGTACAGATCTCTCGTGCTGGTACAGGTCTCTCCTGCTGGTATGAAGTGATTTTCTATGTCACCATTAGAGGGAACTAGGGGTTATAATAGATCATACAGGTAAGGTGAGTGAACAAGTTCAGGTAGCAGTTGAAAAGGGAAATGCAATGTTAGGTATGATAAAAATAAATAGATAACATAGAAGCAAGGAAGTGATCGTCAAACTGTATAAAGCTTTAGTTAGACCTAGATTGAAGTACTGTGTACAGGTGTGGAGTCCTTATCTACAAACATGCTGGAAAGAATACAAGAAAGAGCGACAAAGCTGATAGTGGGTTTCCAGAACTAGTTATGAGGAAAGACTTAGAAAAACCGGACTATAACAAGCTATTCTTCTTCTTCTTCTTCTTCTGCGTACACAGTCAGACAGTAACCATTATTTTCTCGAAAAAAGCGGCGGTCATCCTGAGACTCTCGCCACTACCATAGAGCTTGTCTTGCAGTTCCACTGGCAATGGCCACATCTGCTCTCTCTGATCCTCGTATGTCGGGCAGTTCTGCAGCAGATGTTCAGTGGTCATTTTACCAGTACCGCACGGGCATTCGTCGGTACACCCTATCTTCAATTTGTTGAATAGGTGGTACCTCAGTCTGTTGTGGCCAGTGCGAAGTCTGAAGACAACGACCTGCTCTCTTCGGTTCAACTGGTAATAGGCATCGTTTTTGGTGTAACCAGTATGTTCGGTTTCCCATTTGGTCATGTATCTGGCTTTGATAAGGCGTTTTGACTCTTCGTACGTCATACTGGTATCTGTTTGTGGTAGTCTTGCACCTTCTTTTGCCAGTCTGTCTGCCTCCTCGTTGCCTTGGATGTTGCAGTGTGACGGAACCCACTGTACCACTACCCTTTTTGGTGCGGACTGCTGGCACAGTTTGCAGAGTGCTGCTCTTAAGTCATTAAGCTCAGTGTTTTTCTGGCTTTTTAGCGCTGTGACTACTTCGAGAGCATCTGTCAGCAGGACTATATGGCTCTCATTTTCACTGTGTGTTACCATTTCTTCCACTGCCGCCCTCAGTGCCTCTGCCTCTGCTCTGAAATTGCTTGTGTACTTACCAGTAGCGAATGACAGTGTTATTTTTCTGCCATTTGGTAGGTTCAGGAATGCTCCTGCCCCTCCGTTCTGTGTAGTGTTTGTTACAGAACCGTCGGTGTATGCATGGGTCCAGTCCATGCTTGGGTAGCTTTTCGTTATGAAGCTTAGGGTAGTGTCTCTCCTTTCTTTTTCACTCTGGCAGTTTTTGTTTGCAATACCTGGTATATTTTCTACCACCTCTGGAAATATATCCTGCCTCCAAGTAGGTTTTCGTACAGTAGTGATGGGTTTTGGTGTTGTTAGTGCGTTTATGGGATCTTCGTGCATCTTTGCTTTGGCTATTTCTGCAAAGTTTCTCCGCTTTAGTTTCCCATTTCCCAAATTAACAAGCTATTCAAAATACAGCCATCCACAATAACAAGAGTGCATAGCTACAAATTAGATAAAGAGAGGTCCAGATTAGATATTAGGAAATATTTTTTTAGTCAGAGAGTGGTGTCTGCTTGGAATGCATTGCCACGGGAGATAGTGGAGGCATGGACAATTAATGCATTTAAGAATAAATTGGATGTGCATAGCTTATAGAGCAAGGAAATGTAAATGAATCTTATTGTATACAGACTTTGCAGAATCTTCTAGACCAGTATAAAGAAGTTAAGTTAAGTTAGAGTGCGTGATTTAAATTCCACTGCCGCCACTTTAATAGCTCACAGAGGCAGTTCCATCTGGACACTTTCATTAATTTGGGCAGAACCATTGGTACTTCAGGGGGCATAGGGACAGACGTAAGGGCTAGAATTGGAAAAGCATGGAGGATCAAGATGCAGAGCAGCGCATGAGCTGCAGTGGTCAGCGACCCATAGCTGACTGCTAGCGTCAGGGCCAGCGAACTAGAGCTGCCAAGACCCTTCTACACCTCCATGCGCTGATCCTGGATAACAGACTGCAGCAGGGCAGACTGACTAAGGAGAAGGGATCAAAGAGGGAAGGCTAACCCGGTACTCAACAATGCCTGCTGGAGTCAGATGTGTCGAACCAAAAGGTGAAAATATCGCAGTCAAGCTGTAAACTATGACAGCGCATTTCGTTCTCTGGACTACATCCTGCTACTTGCAAAGCTGTTTCTGGGGCCTAGTAGCGGTAGTTTGAGAACAAACAAAGAAGAAAAAGGAAAGGTAAAGACAGTGTTCCTGTTACTGAATAATATATGGGAATCCAGGGAAATAAGGACTGATACCAAGTTTAGATTGTTTCATTCCCTATGAAACACCACTAACAACAGCAGAAGAGACAGAATAACAAATATGAGTATTTGGAAGAAGGTTGGAACAATTCCCTGCCAACAGTACATCTAGCAGCAGAGAACGAAGTGGTTGGCCAGATTGTGACAATGCAAGCTTGTACAGGAGATCATCAGCAAAAAGGGCGAGAGGTAGACCGAGGAAATGTTGGATAGCGTAAACGAGACGTTCCGCAATATGGGGGAAAATGTTACTCGAGCCATGAGAGAGGCGAAAGGCAAATACATACCACGGCACTGTGCTACAACCTGGTGGAAAGTGAGGCGACAAATACATACCACGGCACTGTGCTACAACCTGGTGGAAAGTGAGGCAACAAAAGGCAAATACATACCACGGCACTGGGCTACAACCTGGTAGAAAGTGAGACGACAAAAGGCAAATACATACCACGGCACTGTGCTACAACCTGGTAGAAAGTGAGACGACAAAAGGCAAATACATACCACGGCACTGGGCTACAACCTGGTAGAAAGTGAGGCGACAAATACATACCACGGCACTGGGCTACAACCTGGTAGAAAGTGAGGCGACAAAAGGCAAATACATACCACGGCACTGGGCTACAACCTGGTAGAAAGTGAGGCGACAAATACATACCACGGCACTGGGCTACAACCTGGTAGAAAGTGAGGCAACAAATACATACCACGGCACTGAGCTACAACATGATGTTAAGTGAGGCGACACATACATACCACGGCACTGGGCTACAACCTGGTAGAAAGTGAAGTGACAAATACATACCATGGCACTGTGCTACAACCTGGTAGAAAGTGAGGCGACAAAAGAAGAAGAAGAAGAATTCCAATGTCAAGTCAGTACTCATGTACGGAGAAGAAGCTTGGAGAACGACAGAGGCAATATAGAGTAAACTCGAGTCGTTCGTTAATAAATGTCTGCGCAGGATAATGAAAGCCTATGGGAAAGGAGTCAATAAACCAGTGAAGCAACAGATCAGATGCGGGAGATGAGGCTGGATAGGACACACTCTACTATGGAAAGCACCATCCAACAGTTTCATTTGAAAACGCCTCGTATTTAGATTACCCTGTTTCGATGTTGTATTTCCACGGTCTAGTGCATATGTCTGAACTTCAGGAGATTGACGTCCTTCATTCCCTTTGCAGACAGTGTCGGTTGTGGTGTGGCTGTGAAAAGTGCACAGGGGACAATAATGGGCTAAAACACATCCCCTGGGAGAGATTGGGGCCTGCCTGGTTAGCAAGATGCCTAAGACGCACCACTCAGCGTGTCCTTACCTGTTGTGGTTACGGGAAAGACCAGGCACAAACTGGCTGTATACAGACTGTAGTCTTCTAAATCAGTATAATGAAGCTACAAGAGGCGTTCAAGTCAAAAAGGGACTTTTTTTTTTGCAAGAGGGAAAAAAATAATGTTTTTCAAGCAGTCAAAATGGCATTTATTTTTCGATACAATCTCCTGCGACATATATGCACTTATCCCAGCGTTTACGAAATGCTTGAAAAGCTTCAGCGTAGAAAGATTTGTCAGTATGTCTGAACCAATCCAGAACAGTCGGTTTCACTTCATCATCAGTGCTGAAATGCAGGAATTCCCAGGAATTCTTTTAGAGGTCCAAACAGGTTGAAATCACTTGGAGAGAGGTCTAGACTGTACGGTGGATGTGGCAATACCTCCTAGCTGAGTTGCTGTAGATCGCATATAGTGCGGTGAGCCATATGAGGTCGAGCGTTATCTTGCAGGAGCAGGACAAAATGATCACTCACGAATGTACGGCCTTCTCTAAATCGTTCACACCATTCAAATGTCTTACTGCGGCTGAGTGTCTTATCACCAAATTCTGATTGGAGTCTTCTGTAAATTTCCGAAGGTTTCGCGCCTTCTTTCACAAGAAACTTCATCACAACACTATTCCATGCAAGCGCTAACAGTGTTGTCCACCATTTTTATTTATCTGTCACGTGAGGCCCATGACAGTAATAGGGCCAAAGTGCTCCTAACTAATGATAGTAGTTCCATCACACTATAACTCATTCAGGTAGAACTAGAACAAAAAGTCCCGGTTTAATTTGAACGCCCCTCGCAGGATGAATTAAATACAGCTTCCGTACAACTTCTAGCCTTAGAAAAATAACCTACCCAGAAAGTCCGCCAGGGCCTGCAAGTCTGTCAACATAATGTGCTTAATCTCCTCTGTCGTGTGTCTACCAATGCCTTGACCATACAGTGCCTTGCGAACAGATCTTCGGATAAAATATTTGAAATATTTCATTTCAGGTAGACCAATGTTCACAATCTTGTAGTCTTTGTCGTAGACCCATCGAAAGAACCCGATAGTCCTGAGGATTTGAATAACAAAAAGTATGATTGATAATCTGTTCTATTCTGTGGGAGGATTCAGCGGTCTTGTAGTAAGGTGTCCGCCTCGGGTGCCAGAGGTCGCGGAGACCAGATGTTTCCACATGGATCTTCTCGTAAAAACTCAACCGATTCTCTGCTCTCCCATGACCTTCTTCTTCTTCTTCTTCTTCGTTCGTTCTCAATCTCCCGCTACCAAACCCTGAAAGGGCTTAAGTAGCAGAATGTAGTCCAGAGAACGGAATGCGTTGAATCGTAGTTTACAGCTTGACTGCGATATTTGCACCTTTCGATCCAACACATCCGACTTCAGCAAGCATTTTTTGAATACTGGGTTAGCATGCCCTCTTCAATCCCTTCTCCTTAGCCAGTCTGCCCTGCTGCAGCCTGTTATCCGGGATCACCGCATGGAGGTGTAGAAGGGTCTTGGCAGCTCTGGTTTGCTGGCCCTGACGCTAGCAGTCAGCTATGAGTCGCTGACCAGTGCAGTTCATGCGCTGCTCAGCGTCTTGATCCCCTCCCATGACCTGATTCTCTGCTCTCCCATGAACCGATTCTCTGCTCTCCCATGAACAGATTCTCTGCTCTCCCATGACCTGATTCTCTGCTCTTCCATGACCTGATTCTCTGCTCTTCCATGACCTGATTCTCTGCTCTCCCATGACCTGATTCTCTGCTCTCTTATGACCTGATTCTCTGCTCTCCCATGTCCTCGCCCCACGGAAATCTGGGTAGTAAGATCGGACTTCTGTGTTTGGTGACAAGTACACAAAAAATTCCTTGGCAATTGGAAATTGAAAAGAGTAGGCTTAACCTCCGCTGTTCGGACAAACATTCTAGTTAAAAATCTACCTTATTTGTACCTTTCTGAGGCCTTGTAAGCTGCAGGAAGTTCTAAAATACCTTCTAAGAATAGCCAAAGACTTCGGCTACCTGGCAACAGACATTAACATGCCTGTTGGAATACCAGTATATTCTGTTGTTATTTGCGAATGTCCACAATGAGTGAGTAGGATTGCTTTTTAGTGCGCCCTGAAAAGGACGTTAAGTGGTGGGTTGCAGTAGCTTTCCTCACATCCCGAGCGTGCTGATGAAGGTGGATGGGGTCCTCCAGGCGATTGTGCTATTTTTGGCTTCATTTGTGTGTCACTCACTACTACTGGGATCACTACGATCCTCCCTCACCTTGTTAGCCAGGTCGCCATGAAAACAGCCCATTCCCAGGGAGTTAAGTGGCGGGTTGCAGTAGCTTTCCTCACATCCCGAGCGTGCTGATGAAGGTGGATGGGGTCCTCCAGGCGATTGTGCTATTTTTGGCTTCATTTGTGTGTCACTCACTACTACTGGGATCACTACGATCCTCCCTCACCTTGTTAGCCAGGTCGCCATGAAAACAGCCCATTCCCAGGGAGTTAAGTGGCGGGTTGCAGTAGCTTTCCTCACATCCCGAGTGTGCTGATGAAGGTGGATGGGGTCCTCCAGGCGATTGTGCTATTTTTGGCTTCATTTGTGTGTCACTCACTACTACTGGGATCACTACGATCCTCCCTCACCTTGTTAGCCAGGCCGCCATGAAAACAGCCCATTCCCAGGGAGTTCTACTAGGAAGCCAAGGTGAGGGTTTTGACCAGTATGTTTTGCCTGACCCTAACACGTCTGATCAGTATATTTTGCCTGACCCTGACTAACGTGTCTGATCAGTATATTTTGCCTGACCCTGACTAACACGTCTGATCAGTATATTTTGCCTGACCCTGACTAACGTGTCTGATCAGTATATTTTGCCTGACCCTGACTAACACGTCTGATCAGTATATTTTGCCTGACCCTGACTAACACGTCTGATCAGTATATTTTGCCTGACCCTGACTAACACGTCTGATCAGTATATTTTGCCTGACCCTGATTAACGTGTCTGATCAGTATATTTTGCCTGACCCCGACTAACGTGTCTGATCAGCATATTTTGTCTCATGTTGGACCAGGAAACCCCGACCCACAAGATACTACACAAGTCGTTCCTCAGCGTCTTTCCCCGACTGGCTGGAGGTGGATAATAGGCCGTCCCTGAACAGTATGGCTCCAGCAGATATCCACCTCCACCTTGGAACCACGCCCCAGTTGTGGGTCATTGATGTGGCTGACCGACACAACGGGTCTCAGAGGCGCCTAAGCGAACTTTATTATTATATTATCTTTTTTTTGTTGATAAACATAAATAAAACAAAAGATAATGATCACCAACAAAATATAATATGAGCTGCTGTCCCTGGGGCACAGGGAAGGATACGGAACATAGCGAAGATTTGAACCTAATTCTTTTTAACTTTACTTTTAAAAACAAAAGTAAAAAACTTTAAGCGGGGGCTCGACTTCATTGCCTCGG
Organism: Ariolimax columbianus; assembly: GCA_036924085.1. Lineage (NCBI taxonomy): Eukaryota > Metazoa > Mollusca > Gastropoda > Stylommatophora > Arionidae > Ariolimax > Ariolimax columbianus. The sequence goes on from JAVGWX010000025.1 coordinate 28,449,988, forward strand.
GTTATTTCCCCATTTTAGCTTTGTCTCTCTCGGCAGATGGGTACCCCATCTGTCGAGAGCATCGCACAAAGCACGAACTCCGTAGCTCCAGCGATGAACCCAGGGATCTCCGGAAAACATTGACATCATGGACCGACCTTCGCAGCTCGAAATCGAACCCCGACCGTCTGAACAGGAGGCAAACAGCTTGACCACTTCGCCACAGAGACCCCCCTGATTCTTTTTAAAGGGCGCAAAAGGAACTTATAGAATGGGACACAATTAGGACCATGAATGATTTTTAGAGTTGTCAAAAAGAAGATGGTTGGTTGGTTATTGATCCAACGGCTCATGGGCTGCTGCCTTTGACCCACTGCATATAGTGGAATCTGGAAGTGTTTGTAAGCTGCTGTTTAGTTCCGAACAAAGTGTTCCATTTGTCTGGCCTCGGAGGAAGATGCTCTTTCCTAACACCGGCAAGTTAAAAAGCATTTAAAAAGATGGTGATCGACAGTTTCATAGGGATGTGCACACAGCTGGCACTCTCGAGAATGTTCTGGTTGGATTCTGTTCAAGTGACTGTTAAGTTGTACGTGTTGAGTGTGAAGTCAGAAAATGGTGTCCTTGGTCTCTCCTTTTCAGGAGGTTGATGTTGTCTTTGGGATGGCCATTTGTTTGTTGATTTCTCTCCCAGTACTCTCCATCCATTCAGCCAGGCCTCTTTGTTCGCAGTCTTCAGTAGTTGTTTGACTGTCTGTAGGGTTGCTGATGTGAATTTTGTTCTTGACTTGATCCCTTCTTAGCAAGTTTGCCTTGATACCTTCTTAGCCAGTTTGCCTTGATTCCTTCTTAGCCAGTTTGCCTTGATCCCTTCTTAGCCAGTTTGCCCTCATCCCTTCTTAGCAAGTTTGCCTTGATCCCTTCTTAGCCAGTTTGCCTTGATCCCCTCTTAGCCAGTTTGCCTTGATCCCCTCTTAGCCAGTTTGCCTTGATCCCTTCTTAGCCAGTTTGCCTTGATCCCTTCTTAGCCAGTTTGCCCTGATCCTCTCTTAGCCAGTTTGCCCTGATCCCTTCTAAGCCAGTTTGCCTTGAACCCTTCTTAGCCAGTTTGCCTTGATCCCTTCTTAGCCAGTTTGCCTTGATCCCTTCTTAGCCAGTTTGCCTTGATCCCTTCTTAGCCAGTTTGCCTTGATCCCTTCTTAGCCAGTTAGCTTTGATCCCTTCTTAGCCAGTTTACCCTGATCCCTTCTTAGCCAGTTTGCCTTGATTCCTTCTTAGCAAGTTTGTCTTGATCCCTTCTTAGCCAGTTTGTCTTGATCCCTTCTTAGCCAGTTTGCCTTGATCCCTTCTTAGCCAGTTTGCCTTGATCCCTTCTTAGCCAGTTTACCTTGATCCCTTCTTAGCCAGTTTGCCTTGCTCCCTTCTTAGCCAGTTTGCCTTGATCCCTTCTTAGACAGTTTGCCTTGATCCCTTCTTAGCCAGTTTGCCTTGATCCCTTCTTAGCCAGTTTGCCTTGATCCCTTCTTAGCCAGTTTGCCTTGATCCCTTCTTAGCCAGTTTGCCCTGATCCCTTCTTAGCCAGTTTGCCTTGATCCCTTCTTAGCCAGTTTGCATTGATCCCCTCTTAGCCAGTTTGCCTTGATCCCCTCTTAGCCAGTTTGCCTTGATCCCTTCTTAGCCAGTTTGCCTTGATCCCTTCTTAGCCAGTTTGCCTTGATCCCCTCTTAGCCAGTTTGCCTTGATCCCCTCTTAGCCAGTTTGCCTTGATCCCCTCTTAGCCAGTTTGCCTTGATCCCCTCTTAGCCAGTTTGCCTTGATCCCCTCTTAGCCAGTTTGCCTTGATCCCTTCTTAGCCAGTTTGCCTTGATCCCTTCTTAGCCAGTTTGCCTTGATCCCTTCTTAGCCAGTTTGCCTTGATCCCTTCTTAGCCAGTTTGCCCTCATCCCTTCTTAGCAAGTTTGCCTTGATCCCTTCTTAGCCAGTTTGCCTTGATCCCCTCTTAGCCAGTTTGCCTTGATCCCCTCTTAGCCAGTTTGCCTTGATCCCTTCTTAGCCAGTTTGCCTTGATCCCTTCTTAGCCAGTTTGCCCTGATCCTCTCTTAGCCAGTTTGCCCTGATCCCTTCTAAGCCAGTTTGCCTTGAACCCTTCTTAGCCAGTTTGCCTTGATCCCTTCTTAGCCAGTTTGCCTTGATCCCTTCTTAGCCAGTTTGCCTTGATCCCTTCTTAGCCAGTTTGCCTTGATCCCTTCTTAGCCAGTTAGCTTTGATCCCTTCTTAGCCAGTTTACCCTGATCCCTTCTTAGCCAGTTTGCCTTGATTCCTTCTTAGCAAGTTTGTCTTGATCCCTTCTTAGCCAGTTTGTCTTGATCCCTTCTTAGCCAGTTTGCCTTGATCCCTTCTTAGCCAGTTTGCCTTGATCCCTTCTTAGCCAGTTTACCTTGATCCCTTCTTAGCCAGTTTGCCTTGCTCCCTTCTTAGCCAGTTTGCCTTGATCCCTTCTTAGACAGTTTGCCTTGATCCCTTCTTAGCCAGTTTGCCTTGATCCCTTCTTAGCCAGTTTGCCTTGATCCCTTCTTAGCCAGTTTGCCTTGATCCCTTCTTAGCCAGTTTGCCCTGATCCCTTCTTAGCCAGTTTGCCTTGATCCCTTCTTAGCCAGTTTGCATTGATCCCCTCTTAGCCAGTTTGCCTTGATCCCCTCTTAGCCAGTTTGCCTTGATCCCTTCTTAGCCAGTTTGCCTTGATCCCTTCTTAGCCAGTTTGCCTTGATCCCCTCTTAGCCAGTTTGCCTTGATCCCCTCTTAGCCAGTTTGCCTTGATCCCCTCTTAGCCAGTTTGCCTTGATCCCCTCTTAGCCAGTTTGCCTTGATCCCCTCTTAGCCAGTTTGCCTTGATCCCTTCTTAGCCAGTTTGCCTTGATCCCTTCTTAGCCAGTTTGCCTTGATCCCTTCTTAGCCAGTTTGCCTTGATCCCTTCTTAGCCAGTTTGCCCTGATCCCTTCTTAGCCAGTTTGCCTTGATCCCTTCTTAGCCAGTTTGCCTTGATCCCCTCTTAGCCAGTTTGCCTTGATCCCCTCTTAGCCAGTTTGCCTTGATCCCTTCTTAGCCAGTTTGCCTTGATCCCTTCTTAGCCAGTTTGCCTTGATCCCCTCTTAGCCAGTTTGCCTTGATCCCCTCTTAGCCAGTTTGCCTTGATCCCCTCTTAGCCAGTTTGCCTTGATCCCCTCTTAGCCAGTTTGCCTTGATCCCCTCTTAGCCAGTTTGCCTTGATCCCTTCTTAGCCAGTTTGCCTTGATCCCTTCTTAGCCAGTTTGTCTTGATCCCTTCTTAGCCAGTTTGCCTTGATCCCTTCTTAGCCAGTTTGCCTTGATCCCCTCTTAGCCAGTTTACCTTGATCCCTTCTTAGCCAGTTTGCCTTGATCCCTTCTTAGCTAGTTTGCCTTGATCCCCTCTTAGCCAGTTTGCCTTGATCCCCTCTTAGCCAGTTTGCCTTGATCCCTTCTTAGCCAGTTTGCCTTGATCCCTTCTTAGCCAGTTTGCCTTGATCCCTTCTTAGCCAGTTTGCCCTGATCCCTTCTAAGCCAGTTTGCCCTGATCCCTTCTTAGCCAGTTTGCCTTGATCCCTTCTTAGCCAGTTTGCCTTGATCCCTTCTTAGCCAGTTTGCCTTGATCCCTTCTTAGCCAGTTTGCCTTGATCCCTTCTTAGCCAGTTAGCTTTGATCCCTTCTTAGCCAGTTTACCCTGATCCCTTCTTAGCCAGTTTGCCTTGATTCCTTCTTAGCAAGTTTGTCTTGATCCCTTCTTAGCCAGTTTGTCTTGATCCCTTCTTAGCCAGTTTGCCTTGATCCCTTCTTAGCCAGTTTGCCTTGATCCCTTCTTAGCCAGTTTACCTTGATCCCTTCTTAGCCAGTTTGCCTTGCTCCCTTCTTAGCCAGTTTGCCTTGATCCCTTCTTAGACAGTTTGCCTTGATCCCTTCTTAGCCAGTTTGCCTTGATCCCTTCTTAGCCAGTTTGCCTTGATCCCTTCTTAGCCAGTTTGCCTTGATCCCTTCTTAGCCAGTTTGCCCTGATCCCTTCTTAGCCAGTTTGCCTTGATCCCTTCTTAGCCAGTTTGCCTTGATCCCCTCTTAGCCAGTTTGCCTTGATCCCCTCTTAGCCAGTTTGCCTTGATCCCTTCTTAGCCAGTTTGCCTTGATCCCTTCTTAGCCAGTTTGCCTTGATCCCCTCTTAGCCAGTTTGCCTTGATCCCCTCTTAGCCAGTTTGCCTTGATCCCCTCTTAGCCAGTTTGCCTTGATCCCCTCTTAGCCAGTTTGCCTTGAACCCCTCTTAGCCAGTTTGCCTTGATCCCTTCTTAGCCAGTTTGCCTTGATCCCTTCTTAGCCAGTTTGTCTTGATCCCTTCTTAGCCAGTTTGCCTTGATCCCTTCTTAGCCAGTTTGCCTTGATCCCCTCTTAGCCAGTTTACCTTGATCCCTTCTTAGCCAGTTTGCCTTGATCCCTTCTTAGCCAGTTTGCCTTGATCCCTTCTTAGCCAGTTTGCCTTTATCCCTTCTTAGCTAGTTTGCCTTGATTCCTTCTTAGCCAGTTTGCCTTGATCCCCTCTTAGCCAGTTTACCTTGATCCCTTCTTAGCCAGTTTGCCTTGATCCCTTCTTAGCCAGTTTGCCTTGATCCCTTCTTAGCCAGTTTGCCTTGATCCCCTCTTAGCCAGTTTGCCTTGATCCCTTCTTAGCCAGTTTGCCTTGATCCCTTCTTAGCCAGTTTGCCTTGATCCCCTCTTAGCCAGTTTGCCTTGATCCCTTCTTAGCCAGTTTGCCTTGATCCCTTCTTAGCCAGTTTGCCTTGATCCCCTCTTAGCCAGTTTGCCTTGATCCCCTCTTAGCCATTTTGCCTTGATCCCCTCTTAGCCAGTTTGCCTTGATCCCCTCTTAGCCAGTTTGCCTTGATCCCCTCTTAGCCAGTTTGCCTTGATCCCTTCTTAGCCAGTTTGCCTTGATCCCCTCTTAGCCAGTTTGTCTTGATCCCTTCTTAGCCAGTTTGCCTTGATCCCTTCTTAGCCAGTTTGCCTTGATCCCCTCTTAGCCAGTTTACCTTGATCCCTTCTTAGCCAGTTTGCCTTGATCCCTTCTTAGCCAGTTTGCCTTGATCCCTTCTTAGCTAGTTTGCCTTGATTCCTTCTTAGCCAGTTTGCCTTGATCCCCTCTTAGCCAGTTTACCTTGATCCCTTCTTAGCCAGTTTGCCTTGATCCCTTCTTAGCCAGTTTGTCTTGATCCCTTCTTAGCCAGTTTGCCTTGATCCCTTCTTAGCCAGTTTGCCTTGATCCCCTCTTAGCCAGTTTACCTTGATCCCTTCTTAGCCAGTTTGCCTTGATCCCTTCTTAGCCAGTTTGCCTTGATCCCTTCTTAGCCAGTTTGCCTTGATCCCTTCTTAGCTAGTTTGCCTTGATTCCTTCTTAGCCAGTTTGCCTTGATCCCCTCTTAGCCAGTTTACCTTGATCCCTTCTTAGCCAGTTTGCCTTGATCCCTTCTTAGCCAGTTTGCCTTGATCCCTTCTTAGCCAGTTTGCCTTGATCTCTTCTTAGCTAGTTTGCCTTGATTCCTTCTTAGCCAGTTTGCCTTGATCCCCTCTTAGCCAGTTTACCTTGATCCCTTCTTAGCCAGTTTGCCTTGATCCCCTCTTAGCCAGTTTACCTTGATCCCTTCTTAGCCAGTTTGCCTCGATCCCTTCTTAGCCAGTTTACCTTGATCCCTTCTTAGCCAGTTTGCCTTGATCCCCTCTTAGCCAGTTTGCCTTGATCCCTTCTTAGCCAGTTTGCCTTGATCCCTTCTTAGCCAGTTTGCCTTGATCCCCTCTTAGCCAGTTTGCCTTGATCCCCTCTTAGCCAGTTTGCCTTGATCCCCTCTTAGCCAGTTTGCCTTGATCCCCTCTTAGCCAGTTTGCCTTGATCCCCTCTTAGCCAGTTTGCCTTGATCCCTTCTTAGCCAGTTTGCCTTGATCCCCTCTTAGCCAGTTTGTCTTGATCCCTTCTTAGCCAGTTTGCCTTGATCCCTTCTTAGCCAGTTTGCCTTGATCCCCTCTTTGCCAGTTTACCTTGATCCCTTCTTTGCCAGTTTGCCTTGATCCCTTCTTAGCCAGTTTGCCTTGATCCCTTCTTAGCCAGTTTGCCTTGATCCCTTCTTAGCCAGTTTGCCTTGATTCCTTCTTAGCCAGTTTGCCTTGATCCCCTCTTAGCCAGTTTACCTTGATCCCTTCTTAGCCAGTTTGCCTCGATCCCTTCTTAGCCAGTTTACCTTGATCCCTTCTTAGCCAGTTTGCCTTGATCCCTTCTTAGCCAGTTTACCTTGATCCCTTCTTAGCCAGTTTGCCTTGATCCCTTCTTAGCCAGTTTACCTTCATCCCTTCTTAGCCAGTTTGCCTTGATCCCCTCTTAGCCAGTTTACCTTGATCCCTTCTTAGCTAGTTTGTTTTGATACTTTCTTGGCGCGCAACTTACCCACTCCCGGCACGGGGAGGTAGTGACGAAAAATAACAATACGGGACTCTTTCGAGGCCCCGTAATTGGAATGAGTACACTTTAAACCCTTTAACGAGGATCTATTGGAGGGCAAGTCTGGTGCCAGCAGCCGCGGTAATTCCAGCTCCAATAGCATATATTAAAGTTGTTGCAGTTAAAAAGCTCGTAGTTGGATCTCAGGCGCAGGCGGGCGGTCCGGCTCGCGCCGGTTCACTGCCCGTTGTCTCCTGCCCTACCGTCTGCCGGCTCTCTCCCACGGGTACTCTTCGCTGAGCGTCCTGGGTGGCCGGCGCGTTTACTTTGAAAAAATTAGAGTGTTCAAAGCAGGCCTCGGCTGCCTGAATAATGGTGCATGGAATAATGGAATAGGACCTCGGTTCTATTTTGTTGGTTTTCGGAACTGGAGGTAATGATTAACAGGGACAAACGGGGGCATTTGTATTGCGGCGTTAGAGGTGAAATTCTTGGATCGCCGCAAGACGAGCTACTGCGAAAGCATTTGTCAAGAATGTTTTCATTAATCAAGAACGAAAGTCAGAGGCGCGAAGACGATCAGATACCGTCGTAGTTCTGACCATAAACGATGCCGACTAGCGATCCGCAGGAGTTGCTTCGATGACTCTGCGGGCAGCTTCCGGGAAACCAAAGTGTTTGGGTTCCGGGGGAAGTATGGTTGCAAAGCTGAAACTTAAAGGAATTGACGGAAGGGCACCACCAGGAGTGGAGCCTGCGGCTTAATTTGACTCAACACGGCCAACACTGAAATGATTGACATGCCGAGACCACTCTTCTGGGGTCTAATATTGAACTGGTGCTGGACTTAGACCCCCAGAAACCTGGGGTTATGCCCCCTGTGGCCCGGTTTTGTCTGCATCCAGTGTTTGATAAAGGAATTGACGGAAGAGCACTATCAGGAGTGGAGCCTGAGACCTAAGTTAATTTAACACGCCAATACTGCAGAATGACTATAAAAAAGTACACCTTCGTGGGGTCCAATAGAGAACATGTGCTGGAATTAGACCCTCGAAAATCTGGGACTACCCCCTAAGAAACTTGATTGTCTCGCTAAGGGAATTGACGGAAGGGCACCACGAGGTGTGGAACCTGCGGCTTAACTTGACTGAACACGCCAATACTGTAGAACAACTGACAAATCGAGAGCACTGCCGTTTGGGTCTAATAATGAACGTACGCTGGTATTAGACTCACGGATGACAAGTCAGCTCTCAAACACTCAAATGAAAGAACGCTACGGAAATCGTGTTTAACTCCGCAGAAACCGCAGATTTCAAATACCTGGTCATTGACAAACAAAAGCCCTCAATAAATTCGTCTGACCAAATAGTGAACGGGTGCTGGAAATAGATTATCTGAAGACAGGTCAGTTTTACCCTACAAATGACAGGGCGTTGCTACGGAAAACCAGCTCAAATCGAGAGGAGCCGCAGACACTTTGGTTCACGTACCAGGCTGATAAGCCAAGGGCGCGAGGCTACCATGTGGGGGATTACGGCCGAACCCTTGTAAGCCGCAATCCCGCCCAAAATCTCAGCACCACTGCAATGGGAGGCTCCTACATGCTCGGGACCTGGGACTTGCGCCCCAGCCCTATCAGGTAGAGCCACAGTAAGAGGTCCTTGCCGCCCGTCAATCAAAGCGGGCGGACAACTGCTTGATACTCACCCTAAACGGCGATGGGGTGCGAAAACACCAACCAAAGACTTAGTACCTGGTCGGGGTGTCGAAAACAGTAGAGCAGCCACCTCACTGTGAACTGTCAAGACTCAACCACTGACCATGAGAGTTGTCCGCACACCAGGCGAACAACATCTCTGTGACATTACCAGGCTTGTCCTCTGGCTGAATGCACTCCGGCTACGATATCTACCTCTGTACGTTATCAGCCATATAACTATCATACTGGACGCAGAAGAGATGCAGACCAGCGGACATTGCACACCTGCCCCACTGTGTCAACACCCTAGGTGGCGGGGAATGCTAGGCGTACCATCCCTGCATAGAAGCCAAGAAAATAAAGGGAAAAAGAGATACCCCACTCACATGCAAATGCTACGTTCCTGGCAGGACGTGACGATCCTGGGACACAGACACACTGGACTGTCTCTCTTCCAGGTAAACCAGTCCATCTCATATATCATCACATATCATCATTGCACCCTATAGACACGAGTAGTGAAGACTCGATAGTCTGGTAAGACAACTTCCATAAGAGAGAAAACTCTGATCGTAAACAACTGCTGCCTTGCAGATAGGCTGGGGACAGCCAAAGGCTAAGGAGGGCATCCCTACAGAAACGCCTGTTGAAATCGGATGCACGGGGCCGCAAGCCTAACAAAACAGTGCAACGTAAATCACAGTATGATGGCAGTACAACCTATTAGAAAAACGTATGGCGCTCATCCTGCGGAGTCCCGCCAGGCAGCGATAGTGCCGGGCCTCACGCCTCGAAGGGGCCCACCCTTGACTACTGGTGGTCACCCACCCATGTGTCGTGGAGTCAAGGCACATGACTATGGGGCAACGTCTATTGGCCAAAACCTCAAGACCCTCAAAATACTACAGTGGAATGCGGAGGGAGTCATTAACAAAAAACTTTCCCTAACACATCACCTGCATGAAGGTAAGATTGACGTGGCATGTATCCAGGAAACGCACTTCAACAATAATCACAAATTCTCAATCAGAGGATACCAGACCTTCCGTCTAGATAGAGAAGGCCACAAAGGAGGGGTCCTGATACTGACCAGAAACAGCATACCGAGTAGCGCGGTACCTGTCAATCACACCGGACAAGCAGAAATTGTAGGAGTTGACATAATGGCTCAAGAGACGAAGCTCCGCATTTTCAATCTGTACGGACCACCGAACAGAGACCTATCGCTCTCGAGTATGGAGGTCAGAGACTCCAACTGCATAGTAGTTGGAGATTTCAACAGCCACTCGGAGAGATGGGGATACTCTGACACAGACAGCAGAGGTGACGAAGTGGAAGATTGGGAGATAGATGCAAATCTCTCCCTAATCAATAGGCCGGAGGATAGCCCTAGCTTCTATTCAAGAACATGGCATACCACCTCGACTCCAGATTTGGCCTTCTCCACACAGGACATACACCATAAAATAGACTGCTAGGTGCTAAACCAACTGGCAGGTAGCGACCACAGGCCGATCAGGCTAACCATTGACATGGAAGTAGGCCCACAGGAAACAAAACCGCTCCCACGTTGGAATTACAAACGAGCCGACTGGGACAGATTTGCAATCCTGACAGATGGGCTGTGTGAAACCATCAACACACGAAACACCAAAATGAAGCCCATGGTAGAGAGCCTAAGCAAGGCAATAATGCAAGCCGCCACTGAAACCATCCCAAGAGGAGCTAGGAAAAACTATAAGCCCTACTGGAATGATGAGTTACAGAAAGTGGAAGATGCAGTAACAAATGCTAGGAACATGGCAGAACGAGATAAATCCATGGAGGCAAACATCGCCCTCAAAGCCGCCGCGGCGAAGTACAAACACACTCTCAAGCACACAGCAAGAGAAAGCTGGAAAAATAAAACGGAAAGTCTAAACCTGGACAAAGAAGGGAACAAGCTATGGAAGCTAGTCAGAGCCATGAATGACGAAACCCCGTCAAATAAACAAATTACTATCAAGCAAGGCGAGAACTTGATCACAGGTAAGAAAGCCGCAAACGCCTTTGTCAATCACTATGCCAGAGCAAACCACATCGAGGTCCCTGCAGATAAGCATACAGACATTAGCGAAGAGCTAAAGGGACACGAAAACATAAATACGGCTCCTGAAGAGCACATGATGGCCAAACTAACAATGCGCGAAATGGAAGAGGCTATGAGAACACTAAAGAAAATGAAATCTCCCGGAAAAGACGGGATAACAAACGAAATGCTGATGGGGCTGGGCCAAACAGCGAAGAAGAAACTGCTATCGGTCCTAAACCAAAGCTGGAAAAGGGGAATTGTACCACAGGCTGGAAAGATGCAATACTGGTACCAGTACCAAAAACAGGAAAGGACAAAACAGATCCAAATGGATACAGGCCCATAAGCCTACTGAGCTGTGTCGGCAAGCTGATGGAACGGATGATAAACACCAGACTGATGTGGCATCTGGAAGAAAAACGAATACTAATTCCACAGCAAGCCGGCTTTAGACAGCACAGATCCACTGAGGACCAGGTCATCCTCATAGCCCAAGAGATAGAAGATGCCTACCAGGCACAGAAACACACAGTAGCTGTTTGGGTGGATCTGGAAAAGGCATTTGACAAAGTCTGGAAGGATGGACTTAGAGTCAAGCTAAGAAGAAGTGATGTCTGTGGGAAGATGTACAAGTGGATCAACCACTACCTCAAACAAAGAACGGCCAGAGTCCAAGTACAAGGGCAGATGAGCAAAAAGGTGACACTCGAGCAGGGAGTACCCCAAGGGGGAGTATTGTCACCCACACTCTTCCTGGTATATATAAACGATATTACAGAGAATATACCAAGAAGAGTCCATAGCTCAATGTTTGCAGACGATCTGGCTATGTGGACCTCTGAAAAGAATCTCACCATATCAAGAAATCGGATGCAGACGGCCCTAACATCGCTGGAAGATTGGGCGAACTCATGGCTGGTCAAAATAAACGAGGAGAAAACCACGTGCACAATATTCTCGCTCTCATTAAAACCCCAAAGTACCAAATTAAGTCTAAATGGCAAAATCCTGCAGCCAAACGACAACCCAACCTATCTGGGAGTCACATTTGATCGGCGCATGACATGGAAAAGTCAGATTGAGAGGAACCGAATGAAAGCCAGAGAAAGAATGGCGATCATGAGGAAACTTGCTGGCACAAGCTGGGGAGCAGACGAAGGCATACTAAAGAAACTGTACACTGGAAGAGTGAGACCAGTTCTCGAGTATGGCATTACGGCATGGACAACAGCAGCGAAGGCGAACTTCGATAAAGTTAACAAACTTCAAAACCAAGCCATGAGAATTATAACAGGTGGCATGAAGTCAACGCCAATTGTAGAACTTGAAAAGATTACAAAACTGCAATCCATGACCGATAGAAGAGACTGCAGAGCCCAGCTGCAGTCAGAGAAACTCCGAAGACTGACGGACCATCCAATGTACCAGAGACTAAACAATCTGGGAAATGGGAAACTAAAGCGGAGAAACTTTGCAGAAATAGCCAAAGCAAAGATGCACGAAGATCCCATAAACGCACTAACAACACCAAAACCCATCACTACTGTACGAAAACCTACCTGGAGGCAGGATATATTTCCAGAGGTGGTAGAAAATATACCAGGTATTGCAAACAAAAACTGCCAGACTGAAAAAGAAAGGAGAGACACTACCCTAAGCTTCATAACGAAAAGCTACCCAAGCATGGACTGGACCCATGCATACACCGACGGTTCTGTAACAAACACTACACAGAACGGAGGGGCAGGAGCATTCCTGAACCTACCAAATGGCAGAAAAATAACACTGTCATTCGCTACTGGTAAGTACACAAGCAATTTCAGAGCAGAGGCAGAGGCACTGAGGGCGGCAGTGGAAGAAATGGTAACACACAGTGAAAATGAGAGCCATATAGTCCTGCTGACAGATGCTCTCGCCGTAATCACAGCGCTAAAAAGCCAGAAAAACACTGAGCTTAATGACTTAAGAGCAGCACTCTGCAAACTGTGCCAGCAGTCCGCACCAAAAAGGGTAGTGGTACAGTGGGTTCCGTCACACTGCAACATCCAAGGCAACGAGGAGGCAGACAGACTGGCAAAAGAAGGTGCAAGGCTACCACAAACAGATACTAGTATGACGTACGAAGAGTCAAAACGGCTTATCAAAGCCAGATACAAGACCAAATGGGAAACCGAACATACTGGTTACACCAAAAACGATGCCTATTACCAGTTGAACCGAAGAGAGCAGGTCGTTGTCTTCAGACTTCGCACTGGCCACAACAGACTGAGGTACCACCTATTCAACAAATTGAAGATAGGGTGTACCGACGAATGCCCGTGCGGTACTGGTAAAATGACCACTGAACATCTGCTGCAGAACTGCCCGACATACGAGGATCAGAGAGAGCAGATGTGGCCATTGCCAGTGGAACTGCAAGACAAGCTCTATGGTAGTGGCGAGAGTCTCAGGATGACCGCCGCTTTTTTCGAAAAAATAATGGTTACTGTCTGACTGTGTACGCAGAAGAAGAAGAAGATACCTTCTTAGCCAGTTTGCCTTGATACCTTCTTAGCCAGTTTGCCTTGATCCCTTCTTAGCCAGTTTGCCTTGATCCCTTCTTAGCCAGTTTACCTTGATCCCTTCTTAGCCAGTTTGCCTTGCTCCCTTCTTAGCCAGTTTGCCTTGATCCCTTCTTAGCCAGTTTGCCTTGATCCCTTCTTAGCCAGTTTGCCTTGATCCCTTCTTAGCCAGTTTGCATTGATCCCCTCTTAGCCAGTTTGCCTTGATCCCTTCTTAGCCAGTTTGCCTTGATCCCTTCTTAGCCAGTTTGCCTTGATACCTTCTTAGCCAGTTTGCCCTGTTCCCTTCTTAGCCAGTTTGCCTTGATCCCGTCTTAGCCAGTTTGCCTTGATCCCTTCTTAGCCAGTTTGCCTTGATCCCTTCTTAGCCAGTTTGCCTTGATCCCTTCTTAGCCAGTTTGCATTGATCCCCTCTTAGCCAATTTGCCTTGATACCTTCTTAGCCAGTTTGCCCTGTTCCCTTCTTAGCCAGTTTGCCTTGATCCCTTCTTAGCCAGTTTCCCTTGATGCCTTCTTAGCCAGTTTGCCTTGATCCCTTCTTAGCCAGTTTGCCTTGATCCCTTCTTAGCCAGTTTGCCCTGATCCCTTCTTAGCCAGTTTGCCTTGATCCCTTCTTAGCCAGTTTGCCTTGATCCCTTCTTAGCCAGTTTGCCTTGATCCCTTCTTAGCCAGTTTGCCCTGATCCCTTCTTAGCCAGTTTGCCTTGATCCCTTCTTAGCCAGTTTGCCTTGATCCCTTCTTAGCCAGTTTGCCTTGATCCCCTCTTAGCCAGTTTGCCTTGATCCCTTCTTAGCCAGTTTCCTTGATCCCTTCTTAGCCAGTTTGCCTTGATCCCTTCTTAGCCAGTTTGCCTTGATCCTCTCTTAGCCAGTTTGCCTTGATCCCCTCTTAGCCAGTTTGCCTTGATCCCTTCTTAGCCAGTTTGCCTTGATCCCTTCTTAGCCAGTTTCCCCTGCTCCCTTCTTAGCCAGTTTGCCTTGATCCCTTCTTAGCCAGTTTGCCTTGATCCCTTCTTAGCCAGTTTGCCTTGATCCCCTCTTAGCCAGTTTGCCTTGATCCCTTCTTAGCCAGTTTGCCCTGATCCCTTCTTAGCCAGTTTGCCTTGATCCCTTCTTAGCCAGTTTGCCTTGATCCTCTCTTAGCCAGTTTGCCTTGATCCCCTCTTAGCCAGTTTGCCTTGATCCCTTCTTAGCCAGTTTGCCTTGATCCCTTCTTAGCCAGTTTGCCTTGATCCCCTCTTAGCCAGTTTGCCTTGATCCCTTCTTAGCCAGTTTGCCTTGATCCCTTCTTAGCCAGTTTGCATTGATCCCCTCTTAGCCAATTTGCCTTGATACCTTCTTAGCCAGTTTGCCCTGTTCCCTTCTTAGCCAGTTTCCCTTGATCCCTTCTTAGCCAGTTTGCCTTGATCCCTTCTTAGCCAGTTTGCCTTGATCCCTTCTTAGCCAGTTTGCCCTGATCCCTTCTTAGCCAGTTTGCCTTGATCCCTTCTTAGCCAGTTTGCCTTGATCCCTTCTTAGCCAGTTTGCCTTGATCCCTTCTTAGCCAGTTTGCCCTGATCCCTTCTTAGCCAGTTTGCCTTGATCCCTTCTTAGCCAGTTTGCCTTGATCCCTTCTTAGCCAGTTTGCCTTGATCCCCTCTTAGCCAGTTTGCCTTGATCCCTTCTTAGCCAGTTTCCTTGATCCCTTCTTAGCCAGTTTGCCTTGATCCCTTCTTAGCCAGTTTGCCTTGATCCTCTCTTAGCCAGTTTGCCTTGATCCCCTCTTAGCCAGTTTGCCTTGATCCCTTCTTAGCCAGTTTGCCTTGATCCCTTCTTAGCCAGTTTCCCCTGCTCCCTTCTTAGCCAGTTTGCCTTGATCCCTTCTTAGCCAGTTTGCCTTGATCCCTTCTTAGCCAGTTTGCCTTGATCCCCTCTTAGCCAGTTTGCCTTGATCCCTTCTTAGCCAGTTTGCCCTGATCCCTTCTTAGCCAGTTTGCCTTGATCCCTTCTTAGCCAGTTTGCCTTTATCCTCTCTTAGCCAGTTTTCCTTGATCCCCTCTTAGCCAGTTTGCCTTGATCCCTTCTTAGCCAGTTTGCCTTGATCCCTTCTTAGCCAGTTTGCCTTGATCCCCTCTTAGCCAGTTTGCCTTGATCCCTTCTTAGCCAGTTTGGCTTGATCCCTTCTTAGCCAGTTTGCCTTGATCCCCTCTTAGCCAGTTTGCCTTGATCCCTTCTTAGCCAGTTTGGCTTGATCCCTTCTTAGCCAGTTTGCCTTGATCCCTTCTTAGCCAGTTTGCCTTGATCCCCTCTTAGCCAGTTTGCCTTGATCCCCTCTTAGCCAGTTTACCTTGATCCCTTCTTAGCCAGTTTGCCTTGATCCTTTCTTAGCCAGTTTGCCTTGATCCCTTCTTAGCCAGTTTGGCTTGATCCCTTCTTAGCCAGTTTGCCTTGATCCCTTCTTAGCCAGTTTGCCTTGATCCCCTCTTAGCCAGTTTGCCTTGATCCCCTCTTAGCCAGTTTACCTTGATCCCTTCTTAGCCAGTTTGCCTTGATCCTTTCTTAGCCAGTTTGCCTTGATCCCCTCTTAGCCAGTTTACCTTGATCCCTTCTTAGCCAGTTTACCTTGATCCCTTCTTAGCCAGTTTGCCTTGATCCTTTCTTAGCCAGTTTGCCTTGATCCCCTCTTAGCCAGTTTACCTTGATCCCTTCTTAGCCAGTTTGCCTTGATCCCTTCTTAGCCAGTTTGGCTTGATCCCTTCTTAGCCAGTTTGCCTTGATCCCTTCTTAGCCAGTTTGCCTTGATCCCCTCTTAGCCAGTTTGCCTTGATCCCCTCTTAGCCAGTTTACCTTGATCCCTTCTTAGCCAGTTTGCCTTGATCCCCTCTCAGCCAGTTTACCTTGATTCCTTCTTAGCCAGTTTGCCTTGATCCTTTCTTAGCCAGTTTGCCTTGATCCCTTCTTAGCCAGTTTGTCTTGATCCCCTCTTAGCCAGTTTGCCTTGATCCCTTCTTAGCCAGTTTGCCCTGATCCCTTCTTAGCCAGTTTGCCTTGATCCCTTCTTGGCCAGTTTGCCTTGATCCTCTCTTAGCCAGTTTGCCTTGATCCCCTCTTAGCCAGTTTGCCTTGATCCCTTCTTAGCCAGTTTGCCTTGATCCCTTCTTAGCCAGTTTGCCTTGATCCCCTCTTAGCCAGTTTGCCTTGATCCCTTCTTAGCCAGTTTGGCTTGATCCCTTCTTAGCCAGTTTGCCTTGATCCCTTCTTAGCCAGTTTGCCTTGATCCCCTCTTAGCCAGTTTACCTTGATCCCTTCTTAGCCAGTTTGCCTTGATCCCTTCTTAGCCAGTTTGCCCTGATCCCTTCTTAGCCAGTTTGCCTTGATCCCCTCTTAGCCAGTTTACCTTGATCCCTTCTTAGCCAGTTTGCCTTGATCCCTTCTTAGCCAGTTTGCCTTGATCCCTTCTTAGCCAGTTTGCCTTGATCCCTTCTTAGCCAATCATTTCAGCAAAATTTGATGCAACACCGCAGCTCTTCCATCATTTTGTGGAGAAGAAAAACCTGATGGGTGCTCACTACACTCCAATGGGTGACTGCCAGTGGCTGAGAGAGGGAAAATAATTCATGTATGTGCATGACAGTCCCCTAAACATCCCTGCCAAAAAACAACACCACTATTTCATTCGTTTCCACACAACAAAAATAAGATCGGATACTTTTTTAACATGCCTAAGAAATTCCGATAATCGTTACCTTGTAAAATGATGAGAATGATCTTTAACTGTTGTTCCATATGAAGTTCGTCCGTCACATGTGACGAAGACCACTCTCTTTGTTCAGCCGTGTGGACGGTCTTTTCTCTTGCTGTGTTCGCTGAAAAGGGTGACTTGAGCTGTGATTTGGATTAAAGTGAGGAAGAAACTGCGCTTTATGTCAACTTCACTCTTTGGTCCTAGGCTACCTTTGGCCAGTGGCAAGATTTGATCGAGACGACTGGAGATAGCACAGGATGCAGATTTTTCCTCAGGGTTTACTCCCAAAGCCTTTCCTGAAAACAGGTATCAGCGTGTGAGTGATGTGTTGGGCATCTTTCCCGGGCCGTGCTCCAGTCCATTACAGTTGTGTCTAAATTTCACGCACCAAAACCTACACTGTTTGCAGTTATGGAGAAGGGTGCCAATCTCATGAAGTTCGGCCGTATGAACTAGATTGTGAAATGCGACACATGTTTAAGCGTGGTGCTATTTAAATAACCGATGTCCAGGCCAGTATATTCGGACAGAAGAAAACACAAAAAATGAACAAATTAACCAGTCCAAATAGAGAACAACAACACGCTTCAGTGAACACAAGTGTAAGTTGTCGACTAGTGTGAATTCCCTGCAAATCCGTGGTCTGGCGGCTTCTAAAATGAACTTAATCTTTAGCACGCTGCCATAATTAAACAAATTTTTTTTTTGTAACTTTAAATTTTGCTATGGTAGTTGACTTTCAAAAATGTTAACTGTTCTGTTTGTTGGTCAATAAATATGATTTTCTTGTGTGTAGAGACGTCAATGAATAAAGAAGTTGTTGGTGTTATTGTTGTTATTGTGTTTTTGTTAGTTTCTGAGATACAAGAAGATGAATGTGAAAATTTTGGAAAAAATAAAAATATTTAGACTATCCCGGCTTGGCCTAGTCGCTCCGAAAGAAATCCATGGAAACCATAAGAAAGTATCGATACTATGTTTATAATATCAGCACAACTGTTAGTTTTCAATTCAAGCGTAGTTATTAGATCTAAGCAAATAAAATAAACAGATCTACCAGATAAAGATCCTTCCTAATAACCTACTTCACCTTTCCCCAAAAAGTCGGCCTGCTCCAATCGGTGAAATAAGAAAATAAATCGTTCAAAATCCATTTGTAATTTAACATACGATACTTTTACCGGCAAAATACCTGTGTAGATGGACGTGACATATTCAGCAGTAAAAAAAAATGGCTATTGGTAGGGTCTAGTAAAAAAAAAATTGTAAAAATTTTGTTGTTGTTGAGAGAGTCAAGTTTGGCTGTGGCAGTCAGTCTTCGGAGTGCTAAAGGTTTAAACAGCAGAGCAATGCAGACCCGCAGCCGCTTATGGTGCCATCTTTGCTGCCTCTTGCTGTTCCATATACTGTAAGAAAAAAACTATCAAGTTTACGGAACCTAACCAAGAACAGAAACACTTACCAATACAAGTGTTCCTCAACCATAACCTGGATTGCCTTGGCCACTGCCCTTTCCTCTTTACTGTAATCCTTGTTGAGGTCAACACCAAGCTTCTTGTTCAAGTACTCGATACAGAACTGAGAATCGGACACCATCTCCCCGTTGTAGACCATGAAAGGAGTCTTCCCCTTCGCAGAGGGTTGCCCACTGAGATCGTTCTGGAGAAGAGTGTAGTCAGTGGAATGTTTGGAAGCAGCAACAGCAGTTGATGAGACTAATGCCCCTTTCCATACATATCATGCAGGACAACTAGCAATGGTTGTGTATTTATGTATTTAGTTTAGCAACATCATCATTAACTTGTTCAGGACGGGAGGCCCCTGTTAGGAGCCGAAGATTCTAAGATATTTTTGTTTCTGTATGACCGACTATTTAGATACTTATATTTAGATACGGTTGGAGGCGTCAGGGGTTACCAGCGATATAGGTATTGAGGGCGTCAGCGGTTACCAGTGGTATAGGGTTTGGAGGCGTCAGAGGTTACCAAATGTATAGGATTTGGAGGCGTCAGCGGTTACCAGCTGTATAGGATTTGGAGGGGTCAGCGGTTACCAGCTGTATAGGATTTGGAGGCGTCAGAGGTTACCAGCTGTATAGGATTTGGAGGGGTCAGCGGTTACCAGCTGTATAGGATTTAAAGCCTTTAGCACACTGAATTATAAAAGTACGGAAGTTCCCAGTCACTTAATTATTTTTCAGCACGTCACGCTTTTCTAGGTTGTTCACTTTGAAAATCTGTATTTTCTTTGTTTGTTGTATAAATATGATTTGTTTGTGTGTAGAGACATAAATGAATAAAGAACTTGTTGGTGTTATTGTTGTGTGTTTGTTAGTTTCTGAGATACAAGAATATTAATGTGAAAATTAAAAAAAAAATGCAATATTTTTATTTTGCACATTTCGCGGGGAATCTGGACCATCAGAATGTGAAAATCGTCACAGAACACCTATAGCCTATAGTGTTTTCTTCAAGTTCGTCAAATCTGTTATTATCCGGTACAAATTTAGTTAATACTGCTTAATAAATCAATTAAACAGATTGAGCTCCAAAGAATATGTCGCAACAACTTACCTTTATCACCCGCAATAATGAAATAATCCGCAAGTCATCCCGAAAAAGAAAACATCGTTTCAAAATCGCTTTCAAACTAACTTTACCGGCCATTTTGGTTGTTTAAAAGGGCATTCCTATATTTAGATTCAAAATGGCCGTATTTCAACCAGTGTTAACACACGGCAATGCTCTAGAATAATCTTTTTATCGCGATCGGCAAATTTTCTTATCGTGTGTCCGTTTATTTATCGCGATCAGCAAATTTTCTTATCGTGTGTCCGTTTATTTATCGCGATCAGCAAATTTTCTTATCGTGTGTCCGTTTATTTATCGCGATCAGCAAATTTTCTTATCGTGTGTCCGTTTATTTATCGCGATCAGCAAATTTTCTTATCGTGTGTCCGTTTATTTATCGCGATCGGCAGATTTTCTTACCGTGTGTCCGTTTATTCTGACTTTAGGAGGATATGGAATAGTTTTAGTTGTCTGCCTATGGGGACATTAGTGGGCTAAAGGTTAAGGACGCCAGAGGTTGCCAGCGGTATAGGATCTTAGGGGTTAATCTATTGTAGCTTTCAACGTTGGCCATTCTAGAAGAAGCCGATAATCTAACTTAACTTAACTTAACGTAACGTCTTTATACTGGTTTAGAAGACCCTGCATAGTCTGTATACAACCAGTTACATTTACATCACCTTGCTCTAAAAGCTATGCACATCCAATTTATTTTTAAATGCATTAACTGTCCCTGCCTCCACTACATCCCCTGGCAATGCATTCCAAGCAGACACCACTCTCTGACTAAAAAAATATTTCCTAATCTCTAATCTGGACCTTTCTTTAGTCAGCTTGTAGCTATGCCCTCGTGTTATTGTAGGTGGCTGTATTTTAAAAAACTTGTTATAGTCTAATTTATCGATTCCTCTGATCATCTTATAAACCTGTATTAAGTCACCACGAATTCTTCTCTCTTCGAGACACTGTAGGCCGGGTTTTCTGAGTCGTTCCTCATAACTGTAATTCTGGAATCCCACTATCAGCTTTGTCGCTCTTTTTTGTATTCTTTCCAGCATGTTTATATCCCCTCAATGATAAGGACTCCACACCTGTACACAGTACTCCAATCTAGGTCTAACTAAAGCTTTATACAGTTTGACGATCACTTCCTTGCTCCTATGTTTAATATTTCTTTTTATCATACCTAACATTGCATTTGACTTTTTCACTGCTACCTGAACTTGCTCACTCACCTTTCCTGTATGATCTATTATAACCCCTAGGTCCCTTTCCTTATCTATCTTTCTAATATTGTTTTCTCCCATTCTATAATTATGTTCCATATTGGATCTACCCATGTGGATGACTGTACATTTATCTACATTAAACTCCATTTGCTCTATTGTATCCAGAACAAAAATAACAACTCACAATGTAAGGAATGTTAGCCACTCTTAGGTAGGTTTCCAACTTGAGAGGAAAATTGGACATGGATGGAGCATATGGTCCCCGCGACATCTGGTACAGCACGACAGTGTTTGGTGGGCTCTCATATGTGGGCTTCTTGCGGCCTCTGTTCAGACAATGTGGAAGATTGTTGAAGATGTGATAACTGGTTAAAGATGTGAAAACTGGTTAATGATGTGATAACTGGTTAAAGATATGATAACTGGTTAAAGATGTGAAAACTGGTTAAAGATGTGATAACTGGTTACAGATGTGATAACTGGTTAAAGATGTGATAACTGGTTAAAGATGTGAAAACTGGTTAAAGATATGATAACGGGTTAAATGTGTAATAACTTGTTAAAGATGTGATAACTGGTTACAGATGTGATAACTGGTTAAAGATGTGATAACTGGTTAAAGATGTGAAAACTGGTTAAAGATATGATAACGGGTTAAATGTGTAATAACTTGTTAAAGATGTGATAACTGGTTACAGATGTGATAACTGGTTTAAATGTGATAACTGGTTAGAAATATGATAATTTGTTAAAATTTGATAACTGGTTAATGATGTGATAACTGGTTAAAGGTGGGATAAGTGGTTAAAGATGTGATAACTGGTTAAAGATGTGATAACTGGTTAATGATGTGATAACTGGTTAAAGATGTGATAACGGGTTAAAGGTGTAATAACTTGTTAAAGATGTGATAACTGGTTACAGATGTGATAACTGGTTTAAATGTGATAACTGATTAGAAATATGATAATTTGTTAAAATGTGATAACTGGTTAAAGGTGGGATAAGTGGTTAAAGATGTGATAACTGGTTAAAGATGTGAAAACTGGTTATTGATGTGATAACTGGTTAAAATGTGATTAAAGTTAAAAATATTATAACTGGTTAAAATATGATAACTGGTTAAAATATAATAACTGGTTAAAATGTGATAACTGGTTAACAATACAACAACTAGAAGTAGGTACTTTATCCAGTTGTAGAGCTTGCCATGAATTTCCATGTCAAACATCTTTATCAGAAGATCTTTCCTTCAAACACGGCCGTAAGTCTGTTGTAGGACGAATAAGATGGTCACTGTATGCTTGTTGCTCTGGAAGCCATCATTTATTCTTTGGGTGTCAGGTGAAACATACTGATCGAATGACGTTAGTCAAGGTCAGGTGAAACATACTGATCGAATGACGTTAGTCAAGGTCAGGTGAAACATACTGACCGAATGACGTTAGTCAAGGTCAGGTGAAAGATACTGAATGAAATGACGTTAGTCAAGGTCAGGTGAAACACACTGATCGAATGACGTTAGTCAAGGTCAGATGAAACATACTGATCGAATGACGTTAGTCAAGGTCAGGTGAAAGATACTGATTGGACATGTTAGTCAGGGTCAGGTGAAACATACTGATTGGACATGTTAGTCAGGGTCAGGTGAAACATACTGATCGGACATGTTAGTCAGGGTCAGGTGAAACATACTGATCGGACATGTTAGTCAGGGCAGGTGAAACATACTGATCGGACATGTTAGTCAGGGTCAGGTGAAACATACTGATCGGACATGTTAGTCAGGGTCAGGTGAAACATACTGATCGGACATGTTAGTCAGGGTCAGGTGAAACATAACAACAACAACATTACCCTCGTAATTTCTTATAAGCCACAAACAGAACAGGGGCAGCAATGACTCCGGCCACATAAAATGGGTGTTTTGCCCATAGAGTTCTCAGCTGTTCCATCGTCTGTATGAGAGAAGGTGATAAATAGATCATGCCCCTTCACAAATATTCTATTTATTTCCTCTTTCTCTCAAATTATTTAGCCATCTTCATCTATTTGTATGTCTATCTGCTTCTCTCCATATTTGCCTGCCTGTTTGTCAGTCAATCTCCCTACACACCCACCAATAGTTCTACCTACCTACTTGTCAACATCTCTACTTGCCTGCCTACCTACTTACCTGTAGGTCTGAATATCTACCTAGCTGTCTGTCCGCCTGCCTGTCTATCTGCCTGCCTACATACCTGTGTACTCGTCTGCCTACCTACGTGCCTGCTCACCTGCCCATCTAGCTACTTACCTATCTGTTTATCTGCCTGTCTACCTGCCCACCTACCTACCCATATGTTTATCTGCCTGTCTACCTGCCCACCTACCTACCCATATGTTTATCTGTCTGTCTACCTACCCACCTACCTACCCATATGTTTATCTGCCTGTCTACCTGCCCACCTACCTACCCATATGTTTATCTGCCTGTCTACCTGCCTACCTACCTACCCATCTGTTTAACTGCCTGTCTTCCTGCCACCCTACCCATCTACCTACCTACCCATCTGTTTAACTGCCTGTCCACCTACCTACCCATCTGTTTATCTGCCTGTCTACCTACCTACCTATCTATCTTATACCTGTTTATCTGTCTACCTACCTACCCATCTACCTACCTACCTGTCTATCTGCCTGCCTACCTACCTACCTACCCATCTACCTACCTACCTGTCTATCTGTCTACCTAACTTCCCATCTACCTACCTATCTGTCTACCTACCTACCCCTCTACCTACCCATCTACCTGTTCAGTTATGTGGATTGCCTTGTCATTGCCCCTCAACATTATTATTTGCGTGTTTCCAGAAGGTTTGAGCAAACCGTCCGGCTGTTGAGCGTCTTTCACTGATAAATGACATCAACAGCATGCATGTTTTATGATCCATAATTCTTCGGTAGTGAAAGGATTGGCTGATTGAAAACTCTTTCCATGGAATATCTGATGACCGCGTTCATTACAATCTACTTCAATGTTTCTTTCGTGTCTCTACAACTTCATTAAACACAGTTATTGTTGTTGTCGTTGAATGCCCATAACGAGGAAGTTTACTCATTTGTGGGCCCTAAAAAGGGTGTTATGCGGCGGGTTGTTGTAGCTTTCTTCCCATCCCGAGCGCATTGATGAAGGTGGACCACGGTCGTTCAGGTGTTGTGCTATGCTTGGCTTCATCTGCGTGGCGCTCTCACTACTACAGGGATCACTATGATCCACATCTCGTCAGTCAGACTGCCTTGAAAACAGCCTGTTTCCAGGGAATGCTACATGGAAGAGAAATTGTGGTCTTGGTCAGTGTGTTGTGCCTGACCCTGACGTCCTAGTCAGTGTGTTGTGCCTGACCCTGACGCGACGTCCTAGTCAGTGTGTTGTGCCTGACCCTGACGCAACATTCAATTTCCAAATATCCATGCTACTGTTGCAGAAGAGTGGTCTAACTTAACTTAATGTTTTTATACTGGTTTAGAAGACTGCGCAGAGTCTGCATACAACTAGTTTCATTTTCATTTCCTTACTATAAAAGCTATGCGCATCCAATTAAATGCATTAACTGTCCCTGCCTCCACTACCTCCCTTGGCAATGCATTCAAAGCATTCACCACTCTCTGACTAAAAAAATATTTCCTAATATCTAATGTGGACCGTTCTTTAGTTAATTTGTAGCTATGCCCTCTTGTCTACTTGATTTGAGAGAAATATCATTTTCTACAAGACAAACAAATCTTAGGATTGTATGCAAGTTAGACAGAATTACAGCAATGTAAAAGTTGTCTCACACAAACACACTTGTTGGAACGAAGATCGAAGTACGAAGGAGCAAATAGCAGCCAGCTAGATATAGTATTACTATTAGGTGGTTGTTTCCAACAGGGTCAGTGACGCAGGCTAAGAGATGGAAACCGACTGCACATATGCTGTTTGGCTAAGAGATTGGGATTCAAAGTGGGATAGCTGATAGCTGGATTCCAGAATTACAGTTATGAGGAAAGACTCAGAAAAACCGGCCTACTACAGTGTCTAGAAGAGAGAATTCGTGGTGACAATTCAGATTTATAAGATGATCAGAGGAACGGATAAATTTGACAATAACAAGTTTTTTTCAAAATACAAACACCAACAAGAACAAGAGGACACAGCTACAAATTAATTAAAGATAGGTCCAGATTGGATATTAGGAAACAATTCGAGAGTAGTGAATGCTTGGAATGCATTGCCCCAGGAGGTAGTCGAAGCAGGGACAGTTAATGCATTTAAAAATTGATTGCGCATAGCTTTTATTAGAGCAAGGTAATGCAAATGTAACTGGTTGTATACAGACTGAAGTCTTCTAAACCAGTATAAAGATGTTATGTGCCGTTAAGTCAAGTACAGTTTACTAAACTCTGTCCTAAAACATGATGTGCTTATCGGATAGATCTTCGTCTAGTAATAGTAGTCATATATCGCAGTCCCGCTGTAAACTACGACACAACGCCACAGAGGACTAAGGACTTCTACAGGACGAACATTGATAAAGAAGAAGAAATCGAGAATTACAACAACATTAAAAAGCGTTACCACTTTCACAGAAACACAGTTTGAATGAATACAATCCAGACAGCATAAAGTAGCACACATCCCTTACCTGTAATTCTTGAATGTGCCTTGGTCTCTGCAAGCATTAAGCCTATTTGCGGTCAATGCAACAAACCACACAGCACACTCAAAACTGCTGACAGTCTGTGTGTAATGTCAATTCTAGCATAGGAATTGCCAAGCGGTTCTTAAACTGGCGGCTCTCAAACCACATCTATGTAATTCGAACCGGACCAAACTGCAAAAAGTGAACATACGTACGATGAGCATTATGACGTCACTTCTGGTGTAAAGAGCACATACCAACCGTCAAGTTTGCAAAATTTCATTATACTCCGACTAATAGTTTCCTCAGCAGACCGTTGAAAACATGGCGGATGTGATACATCCCGAGTTGATCAGCGAGCGGTGATTGCGTTTCTAACAGCTGAAGGATGTCGACCAGTTGACATTCATAGCAGAATGCAGGCAGTGTATGGTGACAAAAGTGTGACGAATGTAAGCTCTAGCTTCGGTCCGTCCGACTTGCCACATCAAATTTTGACGATGACATCTTCTAACGGAACAATATCAGCCTGACCTGGTCTCAGAAGATATTTCGTTAACTCACGTCCTTCTTTAAACATTGTTGTCCAGTTCTTCACTGTTATCTTCGAAACACTTTTGTCCCCATGCACTGCCTGAATTCTGCGATGAATGTCAACTGGTCGACATCCTTCAACTGTTAGAAACCGAATCACCCCTCACTGATCAAACCACCGCTTGTTGATCACTTTGGGACGGATTCATTATCATACCCGCCATGTTTTCAACGGTTGCTGATGAAACTATGAGTCGGAGGATAATGACATTTTGCAAACTTAACGGTTGGTATATGCTGTTAACATCAGAAGTGACGTCATTATGCGCATCGTACGTATGTTGCAGCTAAGTCCGGTTTCATTTGAGCACCCTCGTACAAGTCAATCGTCTTATTAACTTAACGTATTTATACTGGTTAAGGGGTCAAAATACTGAGCAGCACACGAACTGCAGCTAACAGCGACGCACAGCTGACTGCTAGCGAACCAGAGCTACCAAGACCCTTCTACACCTCCACGTGGTGATCCTGGATAACAGGCTGCAACAGGACTGACTGGCTAAGGAGATCGGGCTAAGAAGGGATCGAAGAGGGAATGTTATCCCGGTACCCAAAACTGCCTACTGGTGTCGGATGTGTTGGACCGAATGGTGCAAATATCGCAGTCGAGATGTAAACTATGACACAATGCATTCCGTCGTCCGGACTACACCCTGCTACTTGCAAAGCTCTATTAGAGGCTTTGTATCAGGACATTGAGAACGAACGAAGAAGTATGGAACCTAGAACTCTGCCACTCATCATGTTCATGAACGGCAGCCACTACACCTCATTGCCACCTAAGCAATCTACCTACCTATTTGTTGATGCACATTGTTTGCGCCTAAATGGTGGACCGTGCATGCTAGTCAACAGTGAGCTGACTTGATAGACTGGAATTACAGCGTGCCAGGGTTCGAAATCACGGACGGACAGAAACATATACGAGCCGTGGTTCTTGCCTGGCCAGACCTCTCCTCCAGTCAACCCAGTTGTAGATGGGCACATGAAGTATACATTACTTTCCTTCGCCTTACTTCTCTAATACACAAGGCGGTGTGCGTTGCACTGTAGATTTTATTTTGCGCCTGTCGGCCCAGTGCATCCGACTTCAGCATGCACCTTATGTAAGGGTCTGTGCTTCCTCCTGTATTTTCTAAGGGTTTGCTTCCCCGGGGTAACGGCCGGTGCTGTGATGGGAATCATCAACTTGAATTTGTTCGAAGAAAGCAGCTGTCATCCTGAGGCTGTCGACACTGCCAAAGAGCTTGTCTAGTGTTGCCACATGTGATTTCTCTGGTCCTCGTATGTCGGGCAATTTTGCAGCAGATGTTCAGCGGTCATTTTCCTTGTACCACACGGGCATTCGTCAGTGCCGCCTATCTTCAGTTTATTGATTATATGGTACCTCAGTCTGTTGTGGCCTGTGCAGAGTCTGAAGACCACGACCTGCTCTCTTCTGTTCAACTAGAAATAAACATAATTTCTTGTGTAGCCAGTATGTTCTGTTTCCCACTTGGCCATGTATCTGGCCCTAATAAACCTTTTGGACTCTTCGTAGGTCACACTAGGATCTGGTTGTGGTAACCTTGCACCTTTTTTTGCCAGTCTGTCTGCCTCCTGGTTGCTTTGAATGTTACAGTGGGATGGAACCCACTGTACCACTACCCTTTTGGGTGTGGACTACTGGCATAGTTGACAGTGTACTGCTCTTAAGTCATTAAGTTCTGTATTTTTCTGACTTTTTAGTGCTGTAACCAAGGACAGAGCATCTGTAAACAGGACTATCTGGCTTTCATTGCTTTAGCCTGTCAGCATTGCTTCTACTGCAGCCTTCAGTGCCTCTGCCTCAGCTCTGAAATTGCTTGAGAATTTTCTAGTTGCCACTGACAGTGTTATCTTTCTACCATTTGGTAGGCTCAGGAATACCTCTCTCCCCCTCCATTCTGTGTTGTGTTTGTTGCAGAACCGTCAGTGTATGCTTGGGTCCAGACTGTGCTTGGGTAGTTTTTCCTCTGTACTTCAGTGTTATTTCTCTTCTTTCCTTTTCAGTCTGGCTGTTCTTGTATCCGATACCTGGTATATTTTCTACCACCTCTGGAAAGATATACTGCAAAGCCTTGTTCAGGGTTTGGTAGCGGGAGATTGAGAACGAACGCAGAAGAAGAAGCCCAAGAAGCGTTATCTTCATCCACGACCGCAGTTGTTGTCATGAGAACCACCGTAACCTTTACCCAAACTAACTTCCGATAACCCGACGTCTGAAGTGCGTTCTAGAAATGTAATTTGCGGGACGAAAGTTTGAGAACCGCTTGCCCAAACTCTGCTGAAATTGACATTACACACACTTTCAGGGACTGCCGCATGTCAGGGGCTTTGGTATGTTGTGTGGAGTACTGTATTGACCGCATCTAGGCGTAGCGCATGCAGATAACTGAGACGTATTCGACAACCACACGTACAGGTATGACTTATCTATACAGCCATGTTTGTATCTCTTCAGATTAACTCTGTGTGTGGTAAATATCTTATATTGTATTGTTGTAATTCGTTCTTTCTTTTTCTTCTTCGGCTTTCGTCACGAAAAGGACGCTTTTAGCGTTATGCCAGAGTTTAGAGAGTAGCGGGTGCGTTATCTGCCTTTCGTCCCTCAGGCCATCTCCGTTGTTGTTTCGGATGGTCGTAATGAGTAGGTTTTACTCTTTTGTGCGAGGTACTGATATGCTAGTCTGGTCGGGGAGGCACAACATACTGATCTAGGCGTCGCGTCAGGGTCAAGCACAACATACTGACCTGGGCGTCGCGTCAGGGTCAGGCACAACATACTGACCAGGGCGTCGCGTCAGGGCCAGGGTCAGGCACAACATACTGATCTAGCCGTCGCGTCAGGGTCAGGCACAACATACTGACCAGGGCGTCGCGTCAGGGTCAGGCACAACATACTGATCTGGGCGTCGCGTCAGGGTCAGGCACAACATACTGATCTGGGCGTCGCGTCAGGGTCAGGCACAACATACTGACCAGAGCGTCGCGTCAGGGTCAGGCACAACATACTGACCAGAGCGTCGCGTCAGGGTCGGGGGTCCTCCAAGCGGTTGTGCTATGCTCCGCTTTATCTGCTTGTCGCTAAATACTACGGGGATCACGTCGATCCACATCTGGCCAGCCAGCCTGCCTTGAAAACATCCTGTTTCCAGGGAATGCAACGTGGAAGAGAGATTGTGCCCCTGGTCAGTATGTTGTGCCTGACCCTGACTAACATGTCTGATCAGTATGTTGTCCTGACCCTGACTAACATGTCTGATCAGTATGTTGTGCCTGACCCTGACTAACATGTCTGATCAGTATGTTGTGCCTGACCCTGACTAACATGTCTGACCAGTATGTTGTGCCTGACCCTGACTAACATGTCTGATCAGTATGTTGTGCCTGACCCTGACTAACATGTCTGACCAGTATGTTGTGCCTGACCCTGACTAACATGTCTGACCAGTATGTTGTGCCTGACCCTGACTAACATGTCTGACCAGTATGTTGTGCCTGACCCTGACTAACATGTCTGATCAGTATGTTGTGCCTGACCCTGACTAACATGTCTGACCAGTATGTTGTGCCTGACCCTGACTAACATGTCTGATCAGTATGTTGTGCCTGACCCTGACTAACATGTCTGACCAGTATATCGTGCCTGACCCTGACTAACATGTCTGACCAATATGTTGTGCCTGACCAGACGTTAGTCTTCCTCTCCTCAAGCCATCCCGTAACCGATGAGGGCACCTATGAAGACGCCCTTCTCTGCCAGCGACCGCTGTCTGTGCCTTTTCTAGTCGAAGATTGGTCCATTCTTTTATGTTGTCCTCCCATCTCTTCATCGGCTGCCTTGCAGCTTTCCGTGTAGGATCGTATTTGCAAGACCGTTTGAGCTCGAAATGCGACCCCTGCCAAGTGTGTTTCCGTTATTTGACAGTTGCCAAGAGGTCTTCAAAAGGCCCTATTGCTGTTATAATTCTATCTCGTATTTCCTCATTTGTAACTCGATCTTTGTAAGTGGCGTTTAGAAGTCTTCGGAAACATCTCATCTCTAGTGATTAAGTGGCACGGCTCACAACCAGAAGGTGCTGGGTTCGATCCCCATCACAGCACCGGCCGTTACCCCGGGGAAGCAAACTTTTAGAAAATGCAGGAGGAAGCAGACCCTTACATAAAATGCATGCTGAAGTCGGATGCACTGGGCCAACAGGCGGAAAATAAAA
Organism: Ariolimax columbianus; assembly: GCA_036924085.1. Taxonomy (NCBI): domain Eukaryota; kingdom Metazoa; phylum Mollusca; class Gastropoda; order Stylommatophora; family Arionidae; genus Ariolimax; species Ariolimax columbianus. The sequence continues at coordinate 28,479,800 of JAVGWX010000025.1, forward strand.
ACCACAGTGTAACGCACATCGCATTGGAGAATAGAGCAATAAGGCGACGCAAAAAAAAAAATCAATCGTATCTCCCAGGCCTGTATCCTTTAGTGTAGATAATCTATAAGTGTCCATGTCTCACAAACATAGAGGAACATTGACAGGACCAGTGTCTGATTTTCGTGAATATTGCTGTTTTATCTTACCAGATTTTGTTAAGCCGTGCAAGCGCCGCTATTGTCTGTGCTATTCTGGCCAACACCTCACATTTTGATCCTTCATCACCGACAATCGACCCCAGATATTTAAAACGGTCAACCACTTCGAGTTCCTGACCGTTAGCTTTTATCCTGCTCTTGAAGCCCATGGCGTTGTTGGTCATTAATTTTGTCTTTCCAGCGTTTATCTCCATACCATAGTCAAGAGCTGTTTCATCGATCTTTCCGACACATTCCGTGCCTACCAATTATTAAACTGAGGCAGGTCGGATAGTATCAGTGTGCCTAAAACCCACCCCCCATTGATAAAAAATACCCCATAATTGGCATAGCACCATCCGAGATCCGAAGAAGCGTCGCAGCAGAAATAGAACGAGAAAAACAGGAGGACGACCCAAGTCACCCAATGTTTGGACATCAGGTACAGAGCACAAGACTCAAATCTAGGCATAGATTTCTAAAATCAACAAACCCCAAACAGACAAACCCTGAAAGTCGCCGTATCGAGAGGTGGCACGAAATGGTGCAGGCCCCAGAGATGGAACTTCGGGAGGAACCTGCCCCCTGGACATCATCTACCATACACAACATGGAAGTCGCTGAACAGACTCCGAACTGGTGTATCACGGTGCAAGAGGAATATGGAGCGATGGGGATACACAGATGATGACACGTGTGACTGTGGCGAAATACAGGGCTCGGACCATCTGATGACCTGCCCCAACCTCCAGGAAACATGCGACAGGTTCGACATGCTGGAGGCCAATGACAAGGCAATCCATGTCGCTGGATACTGGATGCATACTGGATGACGTAGTGCCCGGACAAAGGGAAGTACGTAAGTATTAAACTAAGCCACATCTTGATCAAGGTGGAATGTGCATTTCGCTTATTTCCTGCTTTTCCTTCCCGAACTGTATGTTAGGTACCCATTTACAGCTGAGTCGTCCGACGCGTACCGGCAGCTGAACCCCGTACCTTTGCCAAATAAGCTAATTGGAGCCTAGAATTGTATGTCGCAGTTAGCACATGGAAATAGGACATCCTCAACCACTGGGTGGTTGATGTAAACTGACTTGCGAAGCGACCGTATCTGTGCAGCCGTCTTATCGTCTCATTCTGTGCACTGGGAACTGTCTTGATGTAAGACGTCGGCCTAGGGTGCTGGAGGTTGCGGGTTCAAATCTGTGCACTAGGAACTTAGTGGTCTTGATGTAAGACGTCGGCCTAGGGTGCTGGAGGTTGCGGGTTCAAATCTGTGCACTAGGAACTTAGTGGTCTTGATGTAAGACGTCGGCCTAGGGTGCTGGAGGTTGCGGGTTCAAATCTGTGCACTGGGAACTTAGTGGTCTTGATGTAAGACGTCGGCCTAGGGTGCTGGAGGTTGCGGGTTCAAATCTGTGCACTGCGAACTTAGTGGTCTTGATGTAAGACGTCGGCCTAGGGTGCTGGAGGTTGCGGGTTCAAATCTGTGCACTGGGAACTTAGTGGTCTTGATGTAAGACGTCGGCCTAGGGTGCTGGAGGTTGCGGGTTCAAATCTGTGCACTGCGAACTTAGTGGTCTTGATGTAAGACGTCGGCCTAGGGTGCTGGAGGTTGCGGGTTCAAATCTGTGCACTGGGAACTTAGTGGTCTTGATGTAAGACGTCGGCCTAGGGTGCTGGAGGTTGCGGGTTCAAATCTGTGCACTGGGAACTTAGTGGTCTTGATGTAAGACGTCGGCCTAGGGTGCTGGAGGTTGCGGGTTCAAATCTGTGCACTGGGAACTTAGTGGTCTTGATGTAAGACGTCGGCCTAGGGTGCTGGAGGTTGCGGGTTCAAATCACAGTGGAGACTGGAATTTTTTCACGTGGACTTTCTGGTATTTCCTCGGATCTCTGGCTAGTAGAGATCGGACCCCCGAGTGCAGTGTTGTGCACGTTAAAAATACATCGGCAGTTGGAAATAGAAAAGAGAACGCTTAACTGCCGTTGGCCGGGCAAAATACAAAATTATGTAAACATTCTACCCAATCTAGAGGGAAGGAAATCTAACGTCTGGTCAGGCAAAATATATTGATCAGACATGTTAGTCAGGGTCAGGGAAAATATATTGATCAGACATGTTAGTCAGGGTCAGGGAAAATATACTGATCAGACATGTTAGTCAGGGTCAGGCAACATATACTGATCAGACATGTTAGTCAGGGTCAGGGAAAATATACTGATCAGACATGTTAGTCAGGGTCAGGCAACATATACTGATCAGACATGTTAGTCAGGGTCAGGGAAAATATACTGATCAGACATGTTAGTAAGGGTCAGGGAAAATATACTGATCAGACATGTTAGTCAGGGTCAGGGAAAATATACTGATCAGACATGTTAGTCTGGGTCAGGGAAAATATACTGATCAGACATGTTAGTCAGGGTCAGGGACAATATACTGATCAGACCTGTTAGTCAGGGTCAGGGAAAATATACTGATCAGACATGTTAGTCAGGGTCAGGGAAAATATACTGATCAGACATGTTAGTCAGGGTCAGGGAAAATATACTGATCAGACATGTTAGTCAGGGTCAGGGAAAATATACTGATCAGACATGTTAGTCAGGGTCAGGGAAAATATACTGATCAGACATGTTAGTCAGGGTCAGGGAAAATATACTGATCAGACATGTTAGTCAGGGTCAGGGAAAATATACTGATCAGACATGTTAGTCAGGGTCAGGCAACATATACTGATCAGACATGTTAGTCAGGGTCAGGGAAAATATACTGATCAGACATGTTAGTCAGGGTCAGGCAAAATATACTGATCAGACATGTTAGTCAGGGTCAGGCAACATATACTGATCAGACATGTTAGGGTCAGAAAAATATACTGATCAGACATGTTAGTCACGGTCAGGCAAAACATATGGCCAAGACCCTCACCTCGTCTTCCTAGTAGCCCTCCCTGGAAACGGGCTGTTCTCAAGGCAGCCTGGCTAGCGATGTGGGGGAACGACGTAATCCCCGTAGTAGTGACGGACACGCAGATAAAGCCAACCATAACTCAACCGCCTGGAGGACCACCTTCATCAGCACGCTCGGGATGTGAGCAAAGCTACGGCAACCCTCCACTTAACCTCCCTCTCAGGGCGCACAAACGAGTAAACTTACTCATTATGAGCATTCGCAAACACCAACAACCCCAATCCACTACTGGGTCCTCGCCCCTGCTACGGGAGTTGGTTCGCTGTACGGAGACTCTCCAAAATTATGGAGAAGAAGAGACCACCTATGGGTTAAACAGCGGCCATGGTTAAACCATGTGCAATGACGTTAATTCTTTTGCTAAACTCAACTAATTACGCACTGTCGTACATGTCAGCTTGGTCGCTATCCTTAATTCCCAGCTAAGTGTGGGTTTATTATTTTTTTTTTAGGGGAGGGGTGCACGGGAGGACGTGTGGGGGAAATGACTGTCGGTATTTTATTCCCACAGGGGCCTCCACCAAGTCCCTAAAGGTCTTACGCGGACACCAGGTCATCAACTCTACGTGCAGATGTAGCGAACGGGCATTGGTCGTACCGTGGGGATGTTGTTGTAAACTGGGAGATACCTAGATGGTTCGTGAAGCAGGGCGTTTGTCATTTATGGGAGAGCGAGAAAGGGAGAGGTGATAGGGATGGGGAGAGGAGAAGGAGAAGGAGGGTACAAGGGAGAGAGGCGAGGGGAAATGGGAGAGAGGGGGCACATAGGGAGATAAAGAGGGGAGAGCGGATGAGAGAGAGATTATAAGAAGAAGAGATGGCAAGAGAACGAGAGAGAGAGAGAGAGGGAGAGCGAGAGAGGAAGAAATGTAAGAGAAAGAGAGTCAGAGCGGTAGGGGAGAAAGGAAGAGAGAGGAATTTTAGCAGGGAGAGAGAAAGAGAGATGTGAAGAGAGAGAGAGATGCAAAGCTAAAAAGAGGGGAGGGAGAATAAGAGAAAAGAGACGGGAAGGGAGAGAGAGGGGAAGAGAAAGCGAGATGGGAAGAGAAAGATGCAGATACAGAGAAAGAGACGGGAGAGAGAAGAGGAGAGAGAGGAGGGAGAAAGAGGCCGGAAAGGAGAGAGAGGTGAAGAGAGATGCAAATATACAGATAGAGAGAAGAGAGAGAGGAGGGAGAAAGAGGCTGGAAGGGAGAGAGAGGTGAAGAGAGAGATGCAAAGATACAGAGAGAAGAGAGAGTGGAGAGGGAGAGGAGGGAGAAAGAGGCCGGAAGGGAGAGAGAGATGCAAAGATACAGAGAGAGAGAAGAGAGAAGAAGAGAGAGAGAGTGGAGAGAAAGGAGGGAGAAAGAGGCCGGAAGGGAGAGAGAGAGGGGAAGAGAAAGAGAGATGGGAAGAGAAAGATGCAGATACAGAGAGAGAGTGAGTGGAGAGAGAAGAGGCGAGAGAGGGGAAGAGAAAGAGAGATGGGAAGAGAAAGATACAGATACAGAGAGAGAGTGGAGAGAGAAGAGGCGAGAGAGGGGAAGAGAAACAGAGATGAGAAGAGAGAGAGAGAGAGTTGGAAGAGATAAAAAAAAGAGATTGAAAGAGAAATAAAAAGGGAGTAAGAGAGGTTCGAAGAGAAAGTGAGGGGAAGAGAGAAAATGAGGGCAGAGAGACACAAATCAAGGTTTTGAGAAAAATAGTGGTCTCGGAAGATCTTTCGTTAACTCACGTCCGTCTTTAAACATCGTTGTCCAGTTCTTCACTGTTGTCTTCGACACACTTTTGTCCCCACCCACTGCCTGCATTCTGCGATGAATGTCAACTGGTGGACATCCTTCAGCTGTTAGAAACCGAATCACCGCTCGCTGATCAACTCCGGACGGATTCCGTATTCCACCCGCTATGTTTTCAACTGCCTGCTGAGGAAACTATGAGTCGGTAGATTACGCAATTTGTCAAAATTGACGGTTGATATGTGCTGTTTACACCAGAAGTGACGTCATCGTACATATTTTCGCTTGTTACAGTTAGGTCCGGTTTCAGTTGAACACGCCTCGTATTGATTGCATTCTCTCATACAGAAAGATGGAACAGCTGGGAACTCTATGGGCAGACTACCCGTATTATGTGGCCGGAGTGATTGGTGCCCCTATTCTGCTTGTGGCTTATATGAAAATACGAGGGTAATGTTGTTGTTGTTGTTGATGGTGGTGATGTTGTTGGTGGTGATGTTGTTGGTGGTGATGTTGTTAATGGTGATGTTGATGGTGATGTTATTGTTGATTATGATGTTCCAATTGCTACTCGTACTTGACCACTTTCTTTAGTGATGGGTTACTGTGGCTGTCTCCACATCTTCAGGATTACTTGAGAAGAGGGACCAGGGTCCCACTGGCTGTAGTGTAATGAGAGGCTCGCCAGTATGCACACCACTGCGGGGATCACATTGCTGATCCCCACTTTTACAGTCAGACTGCCACGAACAGCCTGTTTCCAGGTAGAACAACTTAGAAGTAAGGTGGTGTCTTGATCAGTATGTTTTACCTGACCCTGGTTAACATAACCTGATCGGTATGTTTCACCTGACCCTGGCTAACATAACCTGATCGGTATGTTTCATCTGACCCTGACTAACATAGTCTGATCAGTATGTTTCACCTGACCCTGACTAACATAGCCTGATCAGTATGTTTCACCTGACCTTGACTAACATAGCCTGATCAGTATGTTTCACCTGACCCTGACTAACATAGCCTGATCAGTATGTTTCACCTGACCTTGACTAATATAGCCTGATCAGTATGTTTCACCTGACCCTGACTAACATAGCCTGATCAGTATGTTTCATCTGCCCCTGACTAACTTTGTCTTCTCCCCCCCACGTGAGAACAATTGTATTTTTTAGTCATGGTGATGGCTCCCCAAGCCAGGAACACATGACATACCTTAAGCGTCAGGTTTCACAGCAAAGGTACAATGTTCAACTTCCCTTACTAGCATGCTAAAGTCTACTCCCCTGCAAATGGGTACCTAAATAACAGGACAGACAGTGAAGAATGATTATGTACAATCTAACTCATAAATAGATTAAAGTCTCATCGTTCAGTTCTGACCAGGACACACCAGAGCCAACAGCGACTCGAACCTCATCAATCCCCAGCACCTGCACCTTGTGCAGACGTTGCTCTCATCCTGATGAAACAGTTCGACACCTACTCATCGAGTGCAAGACGCTTGCAGACATGAGGGAAAGATTCTTACAGGCGCTGCAGACAATTGCCAACACACTGTACGGAGCAGGGAAACAACAGAAGAAAACCTGTATCTATACTGACTTACTTCTCTTGTCCAAGCCCCCACGTCATACAGCGTTCATTCAACTTACTTCTCTTGTCCAAGCCCCCACGTCATACAGCGTTCATCCAACTTACTTCCCTTGTCCAAGCCCTCACGTCATACAGCGTTCATCCAACTTACTTCCCTTGTCCAAGCCCTCACGTCATACAGCGTTCATCCAACTTACTTCCCTTGTCCAAGCCCTCACGTCATACAGCGTTCATCCAACTTACTTCCCTTGTCCAAGCCCTCACGTCATACAGCGTTCATCCAACTTACTTCCCTTGTCCAAGCCCTCACGTCATACAGCGTTCATCCAACTTAATTTCTTTTGTTCAAGCCCTCACGTCATACAGCGTTCATCCAACTTAATTTCTCTTGTCCAAGCCCCCACGTCATACAGCGTTCATCCAACTTACTTCCCTTGTCCATTCCCTCACGTCATACAGCGTTCATCCAACTTACTTCCCTTGTCCAAGCCCTCACGTCATACAGCGTTCATCCAACTTAATTTCTTTTGTCCAAGCCCTCACGTCATACAGCGTTCATCCAACTTACTTCCTTTGTCCAAGCCCCCACGTCATACAGCGTTCATCCAGTGTTCAGGGACTTCAATTACCCTGCCGTTCGCCTACAGCATATCGCTGCCACCAGATGTATCCAGGAAGGTTGGGGCAAATCATCAGATGACCTGGGTCTTGTACCGCACCGCAGGCACGTGTATCGCCGTCCGAGAGACGTCATCTCTGCATGTTCCTCCTACATGGTGATACGCCAGTTCGAAGTGCATTTATTGTCTTCCAAAGTGTATAAGGAAAGGGATGTCGAGGGGCAGGCTACTCCTGAAGCTAGATCCCTGACTGTATCATTTCGGGCTATAAATGCCTGCAACAACTTCAAGGGCTTGATTGTATGTGCTTTGTTGATCAAAACCCCCCAACAATGGAAAACAAAAAATTATCACATCTTAAATCAGTTATCACATCTTTAACCAGTTATCACACCTTTAACCAGTTATCACACCTTTAACTAGTTATCACACCTTTAACTAGTTATCACACCTGTAACTAGTTATCACACCTTTAACTAGTTATCACACTTTTAACCAGTTATCATATTGTTAACAAGTTATCACACCTGTAACCAGTTATCACATTGTTAACTAGTTATCACACCTTTAAACCAGTTATCACATTGTTAACAAGTTATCACACCTGTAACCAGTTATCACATTGTTAACAAGTTATCACACCTTTAACCAGTTATCACATTGTTAACAAGTTATCACACCTGTAACCAGTTATCACATTGTTAACAAGTTATCACACCTTTAACTAGTTGTTGCATTGTTAACCAGTTATCACATTGTTAACCAGTTATCACATTGTTAACCAGTTATCACACCTTTAACCAGTTATCACATTGTTAACCAGTTATCACATTGTTAACCAGTTATCACACCTTTAACCAGTTATCACATTGTTAACCAGTTATCACATTGTTAACCAGTTATCACATCTTTAACCAGTTATCACATCTTCCACAATCTTCCACATTCTTTGAACAGGTGCTCTAAGAGGCCCACATATGAGAGCCCACCAAACACTGTTGTGCTGTACCAGATGTCGCGGGGACCATATGCTCCATCCATGTCAAATTTCCCTGTCAAGCTGGAAACCTACCTAAGAATGGCTAACATTCCTTTCATTGTGAGTTATTTTTGTTTCGGAAACAGCTGCAATAAGACTCTTGTCCGTCCACCCAATGCCATGTTGGGGTATATGTATACCAGGTACAGGGGTTTGCTGTAGATGTGTGGTAAGCCATTTCTTCTTCTTCTTCTTCTTCTTCTTTTTCTTCTTCTTATTCTTCTTCTTCTTCTTCTTCTTCTTCGTTTTGCTGTCAGACATCAACCTTTATTTTTTTGAAAAAAGCAGCGGTCATCCTGAGGCTGTTGACACTGCCATAGAGCTTGTCTAGTGCTGCCACTGGTAATGGCCACATCTGCTCTCTATGATCCTCGTATGTCGGGCAGTTTTGCAGCAAATGTTCAGCGGTCATTTTCCCGGTACCACACGAGCATTCGTCAGTGCCACCCATCTTCAATTTATTGAATAGGTGGTACCTCAGTCTGTTGTGGCCTGTGCAGATTCTGAAGACCACGACCTGCTCTCTTCTGTTCAACTGGTAATAAGCATCATTTTTTGTGTAGCCAGTATGTTCTGTTTCCCATTCGGCCATGTATCTGGCTCTAATAAGCCTTTTTGAATCTTCGTAGGTCACACTAGTATCTGGTTGTGGTAGTCTTGCACCTTCTTTTGCCAGTCTGTCTGCCTCCTCGTTGCCTTGGATGTTGCAGTGAGATGGAACCCACTGTACCACTACTCTTTTTGGTGCGGACTGCTGGCATAGTTGACAGAGTACTGCTCTTAAATCATTAAGTTCAGTATTTTTCTGGCTTTTTAGTACTGTGACTATGGCCAGGGCATCTGTGAGCAGGACTATATGGCTTTCATTTCTTTTGCCTGTCACCATTTCTTCTACTGCAGTCCTCAGTGCCTGTGCCTCCGCTCTGAAATTGCTGGTAAGGCATTTAATAATAATATTATTCACATAGGCATCTAAGGCACGCTGCATCGAACAACCACTACCACGTCCAACTGCTGAGGCTTGTTCATGTGCAGTGTCTCGACCGAAATCTCTAGACTCCCCAAGTGGAGCCGAGTACTCCGCTGCCTTGGGATGAGGGCAGTGAGGAGTGTGTGTTTGACCAACGTTTATGTCAGGCTTTCTGTGTCTGTTTGACTCCCTGTTTTTTCGCGTTCCTCCCCCGAGGCCTCTGGATTGTGTCCACCTTTGGGTTAGCGTGACTCTTGCTGTGCTGAGAATACGAGGCTGGGAGAGAAATTGTGTAACTTTCTGTGTAGGAGGTTGGGCAGGAGGAAGGTGGCTTCGGTTCACGTAGGAAGATCCTTAACTAATGATAACCAGGTCTGAATTCTGGAATGCAGAACGGAACGTTCAAACGCCATCTTGGAATGGTTTCCCATGGCTTAAGCCAGGCCCAGCCGCAGCAAACAAACATGATAACCAATCAAAAGCACACGAATTCCACAGAATAAAGTCCTAGATACCACCTGGTGAAGGAGTTGTGAATTATAATCCGAACAGGAACTAACAAACAGCAGAAAACAACACAAATACTGGAGCGAGTCGAGAGAGCAGTAGGTCAGGAGCAACGATCTTACTCTCAATAAAACAAATGCATGTCAGAATAAGCGATAGATCTTCGAATCTTGCAAGTTACAAGTCTTCTTCTTCTTCTTCTTCTTCTTCATTCATTCATTCAGAAAATCATGTTTATGACATTGTGTGGTAGTTTCCAGTGAGGCTGCGATTTCTGCACATTTTGGCCTGACACTTGATTTCAGCACTGCATTTTTGGAATCTGGTCTATCTTCCCCCTTCGATTCCTAATCTCTTAGCCAGGCTGCAGGGCTGCAGTCTGTTTCCAGGGCTGCCACTTTGGGCAGAATATTCTCTTGGTCAGTTATAGGATACTGACCTTGATGCAAGCAGCCAGCTAAGAGTCGCTGTGTACTGCCAGCTCATTCTCTGCTGCATCGTCAGCCCCACAAGTTACAAATGGGTTCTTGTCTCAAGTGAGGTGAGATCGGTGCATAGTCATATTGGAGACAGATGATAAATTCTGAGATCCTTTGTACATGCTCTGTGAGTAAAAAAAAAACCTTGGCAGTTGATAATTCATGGTTTTTTTGGCAGCGACAGAATTAGCAGACAAAGCCGTTTACAGAGGACTCTGATTTTAATGGTGGTTGCGATCTTAACTTAACTAAACGTCTTTATACTGGTTTAGAAGACCCTGCAGAGTCTGTATACAACCAGTTACATTTACATCACCTTGCTCTAAAAGCTATGCGCATCCAGTTTATTCTTAAATGCATTAATTGTCCCTGCCTCCACTACCTCCCCTGGCAATGCATTCCAAGCAGACACTGGAGGACCCTGGTCCACCTTCATCAGCACGCTCGGGATGTGAGGAAAGCTACGACAACCCGCCACTTAACGTCCTTTTTAGGGCGCACAAAATAGTAAACCTACTCATTGTAGACATTCAACAACAACAACGAAGACATGCTCCCTGTGAGGCAGTGGTGCTATTCTTGTCCTTGTCCTACACAAATACCCCGGTAGACCACTCGTATTTTACAAATATTATATTAATGAGGTTGCTAATTTGATTGCGCAACCATTGTTAGATTCCATGCATGACATGCATCATTAGGAGCATCCCATCCTTTGCTGTTGCTGCTTCTAAACATTCTACGGGCTACACTCTTCTACAGAACAATTTCAGCGGACAGTTCTCTCCGAAAGGGAAGACCCCTTTCATGGTCTACAACGGGGAGGTTGTGTCCGATTCTCAGTTCTGTATCGAGTACTTGAACAAAAAGCTCGACACCGACCTCAACAAGGCTTACAGTAAAGAGGAAAGGGCAGTGGCCAAGGCAATTCAGGTTATGGTGGATGAGCACTTGTATTGGTAAGTGTTTCTGTTATCGTTTGGGTTCCGTACAACGAGAATGAAGAGGACACTCCAGTCGTCTGGAGGACAGGCGTGTCAGACCCCGGTCAGGCGTCTCCGATCCCGGCCAGGCGTGTCAGACCCCGGCCAGGCGTGTCCGACCCCGGTCAGGCGTCTCCGACCTCGGCCAGGCGTGTCCACAGGTGGCGGATGGTGGAACGACCACCCCAGATATAGTGTGTCAGCTGTGATCTAAGCCAGTTATTTGGGGCCGCTGTGAAAGGCACTCACCTCTCAAAGCGATGAACAGAAATGGCGTGGGTTCAAGCCCCGCATATTTCAAGCAACTCTTGGTCTCAGAGGAGGTGGGACAAGAGTGCCTGCATCCTGACGCCTCCAGTCATCTTGATTCAAGTTGTGCCACTGGGCCAACGTAACTCAGGACCAGAGAGTTACATCATTAAGACAAAACCGTCTGATCGTGCCGCCATCGCTTGCGATGGACAACTAACTAAAAGCCAGTTATAAACTGGACGAATAAGCAGTCGCAGACAACAACGGTTATGTATCCCAGCAGGATGGGTGGATGAATAAGCAGTCACGGACAACAACGGCAATGTATCCCAGCAGGACAGGGTGGGGCAACGGGTGGCACTGCTGCCTCCCTGAAAAACCCCACGTCCTTTTGATGGATACATTATAGCCAGTAAGAGTCGCTATAAGCTCTAGCCACGGTGGAAGGAAACTTTGGTAAAGAAGCGAACCTGCAGGGGATGGCATGGACTAGTGGTTAAGTGACATGGCTCACAATCTGAAGGTGCTGGGTTCGCTCCCCAATCACAGCACCCGTGGAAGCAACCCTTAGAAAATGCAGGAGGAAGCAGACCCTTATATAAAATGAATGCTGAAGTCAGATGCTCTGGGCTGACAGGCACAAAATAAAAACATAGTACATCGCAACACCACCTTATGAAATTGAGAAATAAGGTGAACTCAAATACAAATTTTTGCAGTCCCCACCAGGAGATGGATAGGCTATGGGAAACAACCCAGAATACAGAACACAGCCCAGTCAGTTGAAGACGGAGTGTGTTAGATTCGGTGCGGACACTGGGAAAAATGAGGACACATATGCATCTACAGGCATGGTCATTGGACAATCTAACCTAACATTATTGTGGCATCCATATCAGCTAAAGCCGGGGAGGATCGAAGCCGGGCCTTAGCCTCGAAAGGACTCACCCAGGCAACCGGTGCCTCTACCAACCTAACGCCCGGGAGAAGACAGTAGTGCATCTATACAGAGACCTACTATGCCAAACCTGGCTAGAGGGAGCCGAGGTGATGCAGAAGCTGTAGGGGCTGCCACCTGGATCTGTAGAGGACTGTGGACTTCGTCCTAGCGATGAAATTACAGATCTAGCATGACCAAAAAGCCTGAACGCAGAAGTCGTTCATTAACCCTACCAGACCGCTGTACCGTTTTTACGGTAATTTCCTTAACTGCCGCTATACCGCTGGACCGGATTTACAGTACTTTGGGTAGTACGTCAATAAAATGCGTTAGAATCTAACAATAACCAACCAATCATGGTCAAACCTCATGATTAATCATTGCAAATGTCCGCCCCCATGTTTGAATTGATTTTGTGGGGTTTAACGTGAACAAATTCGGAAAATTGACAATGAAACGAGCGGCTGATGAACCAAGCACTTCAACAGGAAAGAAAAGTAAGTCTAGGCTTATGACAGTCCAACTGGTGATCAATAATTTGGTTGATTCAGACTCTGTTCAAGTGAAACAGACAGGGAGAGCTCGAGTGATGAAATGAAGGCTTTTCTTGGACTGAGGATCTATATGGAATACTCATGTATAAAGCCCAGCTATCAGGATTATTGGACAAATGAGGGCTTTTTGTTGTGTTTACTCCCGGATTTCGAAATGTTATGACTCGAGACAGATTCTTTGCCTTTTGCTGGGTGGATTGGCACACAAAGGTGGAATATTGACGCTAGATGAAAGGTAAACCTATTTTCTACAATGTCTCCAAGTTTCTTCTTATTCTAACCACTTGTTTGCATGTAGCTAACATCTTTCTATATCATGCTGGTTTTTTCTCTTTAATGCTCTGGAGCCCAGGAATGGGGGACAGTTAGGTTCAGGGCCTCAGGTCTGGTAGGGTTAATAAATGTCTGCGGAGGGTAATGGATGTAGGCTGGCAGGACATGGTGAGGGATGGAGACTTGTGTTCATAAAGTGACAGGACATGGTGAGGGATGGAGACTTGTGTTCATAAAGTGACAGGACATGGTAAGGGATGGAGACTTGTGTTCATAAAGTGACAGGACAGGGTGAGGGATGGAGACTTGTGTTCACAAAGTGACAGGACATGGTGAGGGATGGAGACTTGTGTTCATAAAGTGACAGGACATGGGGAGGGATGGAGACCTACGGGAGAGGAGCCAACAACAGCCAGCGTAACAACAGATCAAATGGATTTGGATAGGCACAAGGTACGGAAATCACCATCCGGATGTGTCGGATAAAAAGGTGCAAATATCGCAGCCAAGCTGTAAACTGCGACACAGCGCATTTCGTTCTCTGGACAAAATCCTGCTCCTTGGAAAACCCTTTTCAGGGCTTGGAAGTGGGAGATTGAGAACGAATGAAGAAGAAGAATAGAATGCATGGAGCACGTAGCATAGTAGCTAAGACTGGGATTTCAGCATGCCAGGGTTCAAAATCACAGCCGGACAAAAAATAATCCAGGGATGGTTTGTTCTTGGTACAACCGCTCACCCAGTTGACCCAGCTGCAACTCGCTACCTGATGCATGAGTTTGGGAAGGTATAAAAAAAAAGCAAGGGAACTAGCCACCCCACGTCACATAGACTGCGACTTAGTACATCAAGAGTTATCTTGATTCCCGACGGTAATTGTTGCAATGAGACTGACCTTTTAATTGACCTTGATTGTGACTCCAAGTCGGTTCTAAAGATGCTGAACAATACCCCATACCAAGAAAACGGAGATATTTTTGGCGTCTAGGGCGATCAACATCATCATCACCGCCCACGGGATTAATGTCTAAAATGGATCCCTGGACATAGCTGGCTACTAGGAAACAAGATGGCCGACAGATTGGCAAAAATAGGAGCCTCCAAACAGCAATTGGATAGACCTTGGAGTAACCAAACAGTCAAAGAAATTATTAAGAGTAATACCTGGGAGGTCTGGATGGACAGGTGGGCGATGGGAACAATGGGTCGCAGTTTATTTAAGTAAATGTCACAGCCAAAAAGTAATGATGACATAAACGAGGGGGGGGACCCAGTGGTGTTGAGGTAAGGTGTCTGCCTCGGATACCAGAGGTCACGGGTTTGAATCACGGTGAGCAATTTCAGAGTGGAGGCACAGGCACTGAGGGCTGCAGTAGAAGAAATGGTGACAGGCGGAAGAAATGAAAGCCAGATAGTCCTGTTTACAGATGCCCTGGCCGTAGTCACAGCACTAAAAAGCCAGAAAAATACTGAACTTAATGATTTAAGAACAGTACTCTGTCAACTATGCCAGCAGTCCGCACCAAAAAGAGTAGTGGTACAGTGGGTTCCATCCCACTGTAACATCCAAGGCAACGAGGAGGCAGACAGACTGGCAAAAGAAGGTGCAAGACTACCACAACCAGATACTAGTATGACATACGAAGAGTCAAAAAGGCTTATTAGGGCTAGATACATGACCAAATGGGAAACAGAACATACTGGCTACACAAAAAACGATGCCAATTACCAGTTGAACAGAAGACAGCAGGTCGTGGTCTTCAGACTTCGCACCGGCCACAACAGACTGAGGTACCACCTATTTAATAAATTGAAGATAGGTGGCACTGACGAATGCCCGTGTGGTACCGGGAAGATGACCGCTGAACATTTGCTGCAAAACTGCCCGACATACGAGGATCAGAGAGAGCAGATGTGGCCATCACCAGTGGCAACACTAGACAAGCTCTATAGCAGTGTCGACAGCCTCAGGATGACCGCTGCTTTTTTCGAAAAAATAAAGGTTGACGTCTGACAGCGTACGAAGAAGAAGAAGAAGAATCACGGTGGAGACCACGATTTTGTGCACGTAGATCTCCTGGTAAAATTGCCCCGGTCTCTTGGTAGTGAGATCGGACTCCCATGTTCAGTGTCAAGCACGTTAAAAATTCATTGGCAGTTGGCGATAGATAAGAGTAGGCTTAACGACAGCTGCCCAGACAAAAAATGCAAGTTAAAAATCTACCAAAGTTATTTATACCTTTCCCCAGGTGGTTTGTTAAAAGCAGCTATAGATGGCCCCTAACTGGCTGCGGGTCTACTTAGCTCTAGTGTTTGAGTCTATTAAGATGGACTCACACATTGTTTAAACCACCCTCCAAGAAACTGGTTGTATACAGACTCTGTAGAGTCTTCTAAATCAGTATAAAAAAGTTGTTAAGTTAAACAAACTACATCTTTCAGTTCTGAACAGGACACATCAGAGTCAATAGCGACTTGAACCGCATCAATCCCCAGCACCTGCCCTTGTGCAGACGTTGCTCTCATCCTGATAAAACAGCTCGACACTTACGTACTGAGTGCAAGGCTGCATGTAGACACGAGGAAAAGATTCTTACAAGCACAGTCGACAATTGCCAACCCATTGTTATAGCCTTTTGCGTCTTGACAGACGGTCAGTAAGCTGGTCTGTTGTAGAGATGGCGGTGGCTGCATCTGTTTTTTGACCTAGCTTGCCTGGGCAGCCGTTTAACAGCCAATATGAAAAAAGTGCCTTGCCCATCTTGCACTTTCCCCCCCTCGTCCCAGCTGGTGAGATCCAAGATAAGGACAGAGTCGATACGCTTAGAAACAGCAGGGCTGTATGGTATGCCAGAAGATGATTCTAGCGCATCGTCTCCTGCCTTTAGGGTGCCTCCCTCCTGATTTTCGGTTGAGATTTACTTCCCTATCCTTGCGCACTCCCGTACTAATCCACAGGACAGTGGGAATTTTCTGTCGAGGATTTTCTTCATTAGCCTTATGCATTCCGCTGCTATCCCACAAGGCAATGGCACAACACACTGTACGGAGCCGTACAAGAACTGAAGAAGACCTGTATGTATATAAGAATAGCATCGGGCTGCCGAAGGCAGACTTCCTCAACAGATATGGGATAAGGCAAAGGCAATCGTCCATCGTAGACGATGATGGCATAATTTATTTTGCTAGCGCTATTTTTAGTAAGTATTACCTGCGCTACTTTTTATCCTCACTCTCTCGTCTCGAGCCGCCTGACCCCAGTGGCAAGTCAAGGACAAGATAACTACAGGGCAACTACGAGATGCAGAGGACTCCGCATCAAGCACCCGTGAAAAAAGACGATGGAGTCCCGAGTCGAACCCACACCACCTGATCACGAGGCCAACAGCTTAACCACTTCGCCATGGAATCCCACGGAATATGGGATAACAGCAACAACAAATATTTACCATTTAAAATTGAAGAGAAAAGAATACATTAGAATTGAATAGAATGGATTAGAATAGAATAGATTAGAATGTATTAGAATAAATAGAATGGATTAGAATAGAATAGAATGGATTAGAATAGAATGGGTTAGAATAGAATAGAATGGAATAGAAAAGAATAGAATGGATTAGATTAGATTCAAATAGAATGGATTAGAAAAGAATAGATTAGAATAGAATGGATTAGAATAGAATGGATTAGAATAGAATAGAATGGATTAGAATAGAATGGGTTAGAATAGAATAGAATGGATTAGAATAGATTAGAAGGGAGAAGAGGATTCATATTTTTGTGTATTCAAATCAAATCCTCAGGGCACTTGTGTACTTTCGATGGATCTACGACAAGGACTTAAAGATTGTAAACATTGGCCTGCCTTCATTGAAATATTTCACCTGGTTTATCCGAAGAGATATCCGCAAGCATATGTATGGCCAAGGCATTGGTAGACACACCACAGAGGAAATCAAGCACATTATGTTGACAGATTTGCAGGCTCTGGCGGACTTTCTGGGTATGTCTTTCCTCTATTGCTAGTTAGTTAGTTTACACTTGAGCTGTCTGCGCAGGCAGCTCCGGATCAGGTGGCAGGACGTCAGCGCATGAGCTGCAGCAGTCAGCGACCAATAGCCGACAGCTAACTTCAGGGCCAGCGAACCAGAGCTGCCAAGACCCTTCTACACCTCCACATGGGGATCCTGGATAAGAGGCTGCAGCAGGGCAGACTGGCTAAGGAGAAGGGATCGAAGAGGGAATGCTAATCCAGGCCACTGATGCCTAAACGGACATTATTATAATAATTATCCTTGCACAGTCAGAGGCCTAACTCCTTCGTTAAGCTCCAACTGATGTCAGCACATTCTCTGCTGCATCTTCGCACATTGTACTGTGCTTACTTAATTACACATCTGTATGACAGAGTGGTAAGCGTCTTTGTCTCATACACTAGAGGGGTAATGTTCAATCCCCACTTTTGACATAGATTGGTCTATCCAGTTGTAAATAGGTACCTTTTGGGAAGGCAAGTCAGCAAGGAAGGGAACAGATCACCCAGTCGCATAAAAAAAACTGACATTTTGTACAAGGAAGTCGCTCCTGTAACTGTAGGATTGGGATTAATATGCTGAGTAGTGCACAAACTGTGGGGATCGGCAAACCAAAGCTGACTGCTAGCATCAGGGCCAGTGAACCAGAGCCGTGAAGACCCTTTTACGACTCCACACGGTGAACCTGGATAACAGGCTGCAACAGAGCACACTGGCTTAGGAGAACGGATCGAAGAGGGAAGGCTAACCCAGCACTCAAGAAATTCCTGCTGAAGTCGGATGTGTTAGACCGAAAAGGTGCAAATATCGCAGTCAAGCTGTATATGACACAACGCATTCTGTTCTCTGGACAACATCCTACTACTTTCAAAGTCCTTTTTACGGCTTGGTAGCGGGAGATAAAGAATGAACAAAGAAGAAGAAACCTGTAGGATAAACTTGATCTTTACTTAAATTACTAATATATATACTTTACTCCTTGACTCACAGCAAAAGTGTTCATTTTTTTTTGTTTAAAAAAAATTACAATTAAAGTGTAATTCCGAAAATGTTTGTCTCGTCTTTGACAACAAGTAAGATGGTTGTGCCTGAATAGTTTCACTCTCGGCTCGTTTTGGTTTTTGTGTCGTTATTTTATGTTTGCGAAGAAGAAGAAGAAGAAGAAGAAGAAGAAGAAGAAGAAGGCAGGACAAAATGTATAACTCCGAGATCCTTGGCAAAACTAACATGTAGAGCATCCATACACTTCTGAGATCACCTCAGTTACGATGGACTGGAAATGTCGTTTGGATGCCAGATGAGTGCATCCTCGAGCAACTGTTTTATAGCAGGCTGACGCTCCCATATGGGCATAAGAAATGCTATAGGTACTCAATACTGATGTCACTTCTTGAGAGATGCTTGCATACAACCAAACCATCTGGCTCACTTGTATCACCGAGGGTGCTCAGATCGCAGAGAGTATAGCCATCGCGGAGGCTCAGCAAAGGTGTGCTGACCGCAAAAGTGGCACACATGACATTTCCGCAGCCGGCTTCCCACATGTGTGCTCTGGATGTGCCACCGTTCCAATATTGGTCTTTACAGCCATCGAGAACAATAGTCTGATGTTGTCTTTGTTTGCGATGGGCAATTATTATTAGTTAGTTAGTTAGTTAGTCAGTCAGTCAGTTAGTCAGTCAGTCAGTCAGTTAGTTAGTCAGTCAGTTAGTCAGTTAGTTAGTCAGTCAGTCAGTTAGTCAGTTAGTTTGTCAGTCAGTTAGTCAATCAGTTAGTTAGTCAGTCAGTTAGTTAGTTAGTTAGTCAGTCAGTCAGTTAGTCAGTCAGTTAGTTAGTCAGTCAGTCAGTCCGTTAGTCAGTCAGTTAGTCAGTCAGCCAGTCAGTCAGTTAGTCAGTCAGTTAGCCAATCAGTCAGTTAGTCAGTCAGTTAGTAAGTCAGTCAGTCAGTTAGTTAGTCAGTCAGCTAGTTAGTTAGTCAGTCCGCTAGTCAGTCAGTCAGCCAGTTAGTCAGTCAGTTAGTCTGCTAGTCTGTCAGTCAGTCAGTTAGTCAATCAGTCAGTTAGTTAGTCAGTCAGTTAGTCTGTTAGTCTGTCAGTCAGCTAGTTAGTTAGTCAGTCAGTTAGTTAGTCAGTCGGCTAGTTAGTTAGTCAGTCAGTTAGTCAGTCAGTTAGTCAGCCAGTTAGTCTGTTAGTCTGTCAGTCAGTCAGTTAGTCAATCAGTCAGTTAGTCAATCAGTTAGCCAGTCAGTCAGTTAGTTAGTCAGTCAGTCTGTTAGTCTGTCAGTCAGTCAGTTAGTCAGTCAGTCAGTTAGTCAATTAGTCAGTCAGTCAGTTAGTTAGTCAGTTAGTTAGTTAGTTAGTTAGTTGCACATTGCAAACGATTGGAACACAGAACACTGGAGTCCCATCTCAATATTCAGAGATCAGGGGAATTGTTTCCAGAAGATCCACATAAAAAAAAATATCTCCACCATGATTCAAACCCGCTACCTCCGGCATTTGAGGTGGACACTTATAGATCAGGTCACACATTTTGAAAATTAGGGCTCCAGAATTGACAAAAATGGTGACTGCTAAAAAAAACCCAGAAGAAGACTAGCCATGGCAATGCAGAGACTGAACAGCCTGAAGAAATTATCGCAGAGTATCAACAAAATGATAAATGTAAAAGTCTCGAGAGCCTGTGTTTTTCCTGTGGCAGCTTATGGCTGTGAATCATGGACGATTACCAAAACTTCCAGACAAAGAATTAAGTCCTTCAACTCAAAATGTCACAGAAAGATCCTCAGAATACCCTGGACACAGAAAAAGACAAATGTAGACATTCGGCAAGAGTTGAGCATAGAGGAGAACTGGTTTATCAATGCCATTATGTCCAGAAAATGTAAATACTTTGGTCACATCAAGAGACACAACGGTCTCGAGAGAACGGTGATGGAAGGTATGGTGCCAGGCAAAAGAGGAAGGGGTAGACCAAAGAAGACGATGGCACCAAGATATCCAGGAATGCCTGGGTATGTATGACTATGGCGTAGGCTGGAGTTTTGGCTAGGGAATGAGTTCCTTTCAGACAGACTGTGATGGGAGCGACGTTCTATAAAGGACATGTTACACGATGAACCCCTCTGTACTGTTTGACAGAATCACAGTATCGTAACAGTAACCTTACCTCGAGATCACTTAGTTCCCGGTCACCCGTACATCGAAGAAAATATAACAAGTGAATATCTTATCTTTTATTGTTTAATTGTCTTTGAAGTCTTTGCTGGTTTTTTTGTTGGCAGGAAACAAGGAGTTTATAATGGGATCTAGTCCAAGTGAAGTGGACTGTTCTGTCTTTGGACTGTTGGCACAGTTCACTTGGCACTCTGCGGACAACGTCTGTGAAAATCTCATTCAAGGTAACGTCATATTCAAGTCCAGAAATAGCTAGTGCTGACATTAGGCTAACTACGCAAATGCCTGGGACACAGGCCTCACAGGGTTGTAACAGTGACCTTTGAGAGAGTCATGTTTTATACAGCCATTTTTTGTTACATTAACATTTACCCCTCCACACAGATGGGGAGGAAAACTAACGTCTGGTCTGGCAAAATATACTGATCGGACAATGTTAGTCAGGGTCAGGCAAAATATACTGATTGGACAATGTTAGACAGGGTCAGGCAAAATATACTGATCAGACAATGTTAGTCAGGGTCAGGCAAAATATACTGATCAGACAATGTTAGTCAGGGTCAGGCAAAATATACTGATCGGACAATGTTAGTCAGGGTCAGGCAAAATATACTGATTGGACAATGTTAGACAGGGTCAGGCAAAATATACTGATCAGACAATGTTAGTCAGGGTCAGGCAAAATATACTGATCGGACAATGTTAGTCAGGGTCAGGCAAAATATACTGATCGGACAATGTTAGTCAGGTTCAGGCAAAATATACTGCCCAAGACCCTCACCTCGGCTTTTTAACAGCCCTCCCTAGAAACAGGCTGTTTTCATGGCAGCCTGGCTAGCGAGGTGAGTGATCAACATGATCCCCATAGTAGTGAGTGACACAACCACCTGGAGGATCTTGGTCCATCTTCATTAGCACTCTCGGTATGTGAGGAAAACTACTGCAACCCGTCACTTAACGTCCTTTTCAGGTCTCTCAGTACGGTGTCCGTCTCGGGTGCCGGAGGTTGCGTGTTCTAATCATGGTGAAGACCGGAATTTTTTTCACGTGGATCTTCTGGTAAAAATTCCCCTGATCGTGTTCAGTGCCGAGCACGTTAAAAATTTCCTGGCAGTTGGAAATCGAAAAGAGTAGGCTTAACAGCCGCTGCCCGGACAAAAATCAAAGTTATTTATACCTTTCCTCAAGTGGTCTGTTAAGAGCAGCTTTAGATGGTACCTAACTGGCTGTGGGTCTACTTAGCTCTAGTGTTTGAGTCTATTAAGATAAACTCAAACATCGATTAAACCACCCTCCAAGATACTGGTTGTATACATACTCTGTAGAGTCTTCTAAACCAGTATAAAGAAGTTAAGTTAACGAGGCTAAAGATGATACGAAAAGAGTTTTACAAGCTGGAAGAGGTCCTTGAACACAGAATAAGAAAGATCTCTTAATGGGAGACTTTGATGCTACATTGGGAGCAGACAACCTGAGTTACGAACAAATTATGGGAAGACAAGGAATAGGACAGGTTATGGGAAGACAAGAAATAGGACAGATTATGGGAAGACAAGGAATTTGACAGATTATGGGAAGACAAGGAATATGACAGATTATGGAAAGGCAAGGAATAGGACAGATTATGGGAAGACAAGGAATAGGACAGACTTTGGGAAGGCAAGGAATAGGAGAGATTATGGGAAGACAAGGAATGGGACAGATTGTGGGAAGACAAGGTATAGGACAGATTATGGGAAGACAAGGTATAGGACAGATTATGGGAAGGCAAGGTATAGGACAGATTATGGGAAGGCAAGGTATAGGACAGATTATGGGAAGACACGGAATAGGACAGATTATGGGAAGACAAGGAATAGAACAGATTATGGGAAGGCAAGGAATAGGACAGATTATGGGAAGACACGGAATAGGACAGATTATGTGAAGACAAGGAATAGGACAGGTGAACGAAAATGAAGAAATGTTTGCAGGGCTATGTGTGCTTCACAAAATGATAATTGGAGGAAGCCTGTTCCCACACAAGAAGGTACATAAGGCCACATGACCATCTCCAGACTTCCACACAAGAAGGTACATAAGGCCACATGACCATCTCCAGACTCCCACACAATAAGGTACATAAGGCCACATGACCATCTCCAGACTTCCACACAAGAAGGTACATAAGGCCACATGACCATCTCCAGACTCCCACACAAGAAGGTACATAAGGCCACATGACCATCTCCAGACTCCCACACAAGAAGGTACATAAGGCCACATGACCATCTCCAGACTCCCACACAAGAAGGTACATAAGGCCACATGACCATCTCCAGACTCCCACACAATAAGGTACATAAGGCCACATGACCATCTCCAGACTTCCACACAAGAAGGTACATAAGGCCACATGACCATCTCCAGACTCCCACACAAGAAGGTACATAAGGCCACATGACCATCTCCAGACTCCCACACAAGAAGGTACATAAGGCCACATGACCATCTCCAGACTCCCACACAAGAAGGTACATAAGGCCACATGACCATCTCCAGACTCCCACACAAGAAGGTACATAAGGCCACATGACCATCTCCAGACTTCCACACAAGAAGGTACATAAGGCCACATGACCATCTCCAGACTTCCACACAAGAAGGTACATAAGGCCACATGACCATCTCCAGACTTCCACACAAGAAGGTACATAAGGCCACATGACCATCTCCAGACTCCCACACAAGAAGGTACATAAGGCCACATGACCATCTCCAGACTTCCACACAAGAAGGTACATAAGGCCACATGACCATCTCCAGACTTCCACACAAGAAGGTACATAAGGCCACATGACCATCTTCAGACTCCCACACAAGAAGGTACATAAGGCCACATGACCATCTCCAGACTCCCACACAAGAAGGTACATAAGGCCACATGACCATCTTCAGACTCCCACACAAGAAGGTACATAAGGCCACATGACCATCTCCAGACTCCCACACAAGAAGGTACATAAGGCCACATGACCATCTCCAGACTCCCACACAAGAAGGTACATAAGGCCACATGACCATCTCCAGACTCCCACACAAGAAGGTACATAAGGCCACATGACCATCTCCAGACTCCCACACAAGAAGGTACATAAGGCCACATGACCATCTCCAGACTTCCACACAAGAAGGTACATAAGGCCACATGACCATCTCCAGACTTCCACACAAGAAGGTACATAAGGCCACATGACCATCTCCAGACTTCCACACAAGAAGGTACATAAGGCCACATGACCATCTCCAGACTCCACACAAGAAGGTACATAAGGCCACATGACCATCTCCAGACTTCCACACAAGAAGGTACATAAGGCCACATGACCATCTCCAGACTTCCACACAAGAAGGTACATAAGGCCACATGACCATCTCCAGACTTCCACACAAGAAGGTACATAAGGCCACATGACCATCTCCAGACTCCCACACAAGAAGGTACATAAGGCCACATGACCATCTCCAGACTCCCACACAAGAAGGTACATAAGGCCACATGACCATCTCCAGACTCCCACACAAGAAGGTACATAAGGCCACATGACCATCTCCAGACTCCCACACAAGAAGGTACATAAGGCCACATGACCATCTCCAGACTCCCACACAAGAAGGTACATAAGGCCACATGACCATCTCCAGACTCCCACACAAGAAGGTACATAAGGCCACATGACCATCTCCAGACTTCCACACAAGAAGGTACATAAGGCCACATGACCATCTCCAGACTCCCACACAAGAAGGTACATAAGGCCACATGACCATCTCCAGACTTCCACACAAGAAGGTACATAAGGCCACATGACCATCTCCAGACTCCCACACAAGAAGGTACATAAGGCCACATGACCATCTCCAGACTTCCACACAAGAAGGTACATAAGGCCACATGACCATCTCCAGACTCCCACACAAGAAGGTACATAAGGCCACATGACCATCTCCAGACTTCCACACAAGAAGGTACATAAGGCCACATGACCATCTCCAGACTCCACACAAGAAGGTACATAAGGCCACATGACCATCTCCAGACTTCCACACAAGAAGGTACATAAGGCCACATGACCATCTCCAGACTCCACACAAGAAGGTACATAAGGCCACATGACCATCTCCAGACTTCCACACAAGAAGGTACATAAGGCCACATGACCATCTCCAGACTCCCACACAAGAAGGTACATAAGGCCACATGACCATCTCCAGACTTCCACACAAGAAGGTACATAAGGCCACATGACCATCTCCAGACTCCCACACAAGAAGGTACATAAGGCCACATGACCATCTCCAGACTCCCACACAAGAAGGTACATAAGGCCACATGACCATCTCCAGACTCCCACACAAGAAGGTACATAAGGCCACATGACCATCTCCAGACTTCCACACAAGAAGGTACATAAGGCCACATGACCATCTCCAGACTCCCACACAAGAAGGTACATAAGGCCACATGACCATCTCCAGACTTCCACACAAGAAGGTACATAAGGCCACATGACCATCTCCAGACATCCACACCACAAGAAGGTACATAAGGTCCAAAAGCACATGAC